>CM035170.1:128586778-128833679 GCA_020205615.1 Panax quinquefolius
TGAAAGTTTAAGAGAAATTGTAGTGTTCTCGTGATAGCATCGTAGTATGCAAGTCGAAAGCCACTACGATCTTAGCAAGTAGAACATCACGATCGATAAGTGAAGCATCATACATCTCGTGTCGGGAAAATGTCAAGCCTCGTGAGTTGTTAATTCAACATACGAGGAATGGATCCAAGAATCTTGCGGTGCTCATCGGTCGAGAATATGAAATATCCTTAGTATCACTGACAAAGAAGCGTATTGAAGAAGCTAAGGATAGTCTTATGGATAAGAGGACAAAACACCTTTTCGGTGGTAGGTGAAAGCGACTGCGGTGTCGGTGAGCGAATGCAGGGAATTGAGATGTGCGAAATGTCTCCATCATGACCGAGAAAGTTGAAGCATTTAATGCTGGCGGATGGATCCAGCGGATAGTTTTCAACATCACGTATATCTGAATCAGACGGATGAGAGAGAAAAACAATGACAAATCAAACATTCAGCGTGAAGAATTCTCTTACAACTTTATTATCACAACAATAAAGCGTGAGTTTAAATACAAATATTATCTTACAGACAATATTTATACTCAAATAAATCCTCATCACATTTATTGATACATTATTTTACAATAATGGTGAGGACTACTAAACAACTCTCTCTAGAACCTTCATTCCATTACCCAGCTAGTACTCATTACATTCTAGCCTCACGAGAAGAAAAATGGAACAACAAGGAAAGGGTGAGCTCGACTAGCCCGATAAAGAATGTTATGACTAAGATAATATCTGACAAATTATCGTTAGTCTCAGCGAGAAAAAATCGATAGAATCTGATAGCTGACAAGTTTGGATCAATATTAGCGGTGAAATAATAATTCATAGAAGAGTTCGTAGAGAATGAAATCTCTATAATCTATGAATTTAACGGTCCATCATCGATATTTTATCACTGTAACATCAATCGATATTCATCTCGAATCAAATATTCATCTTTGCACTCTGGGCCGAAGATATTCATCAATCGGTCGTATTCATCTCAACACTTTTTGTTCATCTTTGCACTAAAGGCAAAGATATTCATCGATCGGTCGTATTCATTTAAACACTGTTCATCTTTACTAAAGGCCAAAGATATTCATCGATCGGTCGTATTCATTTAAACACACTCATCTCTTTTACTACGGGCCAAAGATATTCTTGAAATCATTCATCTTTGCCTTTCTGGGGCGAAGATATTCAATAATATCATCATTTAAGGCGAGGATGATGAAAAATATTTTTTAAAAGCGAATCGGTGAAACAAAATGATGAGGATTAAGGATTAAGGATTAGTACTTTGTTTTATCCATGTCAAAAATACCTCAAAAATAATCGTAGTGGTGTAAAATTGAGAATGATCAAAACATGGATCTGATCAAAGCTAGTATCGAATAGATATTTTAGAGACGAAAAGAAAAATTTTCATTTTTGATTGAATAGTCTTAAGTATAAGTGAATAGTCTAGTATCGTGAATAGTCTGAAGTATCGTGAATAGTAACTCAAACACCAAAGATAGAAATTCCACAAAAAAACATCTTCACGCTTCATGAATAGTACTCGTGAATAGTAACTTCGTGAATAGTAACTCATGAATAGTAACTTCGTGAATAGTAACTCATGAATAGTAACCCAGAGCATGAAAAAAGTTCCAAATTTGATAAAAAGTACTGACCGATATTTGACGTAATGATATTGAAGAATTAATATCATTTGAGAAGAAAATAACATCCCTTACCTCGAAGAATCGGTGCCGGAAGGAAAGGTCGGAAGTGATCTTTGAATGAAACTTATCTTGAGCAACAACTCTCAAAGTATCTAAATACTCACAAAATCGCTCGATAATATAGAGAGAGAGAGAAAACTTTGTTTACGGTGTGATTTTCAATTCTAACAGCCCTCTATTTATAGGAAAATGTTAGCCGTAAAGCGAGACTTGACTGCTTGCACGATGGCTTACTTTACACTACTATTGCCACCCACCACATTTGAAATAAAATTCAGCACATTTTTCACCAACCACAAGTGGGGCCCACTCAATTCTAAATTTTCCACCAAAATCAATTATAAACCTAATTTAGAATCAGAGCACCTCTTAAAATTCACAACAAATCATTTCGTGCATTTTTAACGGTTCAAAATTTGTGGACATATACTCAACTTATGTATGTATAACATACCCAAAAATTACCACAATCAGCGGTCGGATTAAAAATTATAACCCATGATATATCTCTAAAACCCACGATTTGATTTTAATACCTCGATCAGATAAAATCTTGATAAAACACCTCAACATTAATTCCTTCATTAATAACCACATAAATAAATCCATCATTTATATTCATATAAAATAAATATTTCCTTATCATATGAATCGATAATTAATTATTCACAAATAATATTACGAGAATCACATTTATAATGACGGTGTTCCGGGAAAGGGGCTTTCGATAAGGATCTCTCCTTCTTGGGCGCATGATTAGGTGACCAAACCTCTCCTTAGGCGAACTTTCTAGACATTGCCAATAATGTTATCTAATAATATTATTCAAATAATATGAATTATTGATCGATAATGGGAAATCTTGTGCGATGACAATTATTGAAGCAATGATAATATAAAATATCAATATGACAATTATTGAATCGATAAAATAAAATATTGAGCGGTAACTCTCTTGTGAAAATTATTGAGTAGTGCCATCTACGTAAGGATCGATAATTCAACAATCTTTATCAATCAGGTGTCTTCTTTGTGCGACCACAGCGTATTCTTTGTATTTTAACCCGCGGGTATTCAAGCGGTCTTACTTGGTAACAACTTCTGTAGTTATTTTTAACCAACTTAAATTTGTCGTTTTCCTCATCAATCGCTTTTAGTTATGGGGCCCCACATGCATTTGTAAATCGTAAATACGAATATTCACAAAAGCGATGCGAATATTCCACGACGAAGCGAATATTCCAAACAAAATGAATATTTTATAACCACTTGCTTATTTTGAAATATTTGCGTATTTAACCCATAACTATCACATTAATCAAATCAACCCTTACTATTTCAAAATAATAAATAAAGGAAATTCCTTTTTATTTAAAAAAAATTTGAGGTCTTCTGACCTCCCTCTTATGAAATTTCGTCCTCGAAATTGGCGTACGATACACAGTGTTTGAAAAGGTAAAGATACCTCGCTTTCATTTTCGTTTCCAACTCCCGGTCATTTCCTCAATAGCATGGTTTCTCCACAAAACTTTAACTTATGGTATAACCTCTCGGCATAGGTCGTATTCTTTCCTCTACAAAATCTTGGCGGTACCTCCTCGTCGTTAAGTCTTGACTATCTCGTCGGTTCTAACTTCGATAGCGTGTTTGAATTCGTCCACATATTTACGTAACATCGATCGTGAAAAGCGTTATGAACACGCGTCGTACTTGGTGGTAAAAGCGAGAGTATAGGCCCGCGGTTCTATTCGATCGAGAATTTCAAATGGATTAATAAATCGAAGGTTTGAGCTTTCCTCGCCTCCGATTCTCGCTTTTAAAATAATGACTTCTTGCACCTCCTTCTTCAAATTCATCATTCTCGATTGTGTAGCTTGAGCGACTTTAACTTTATCGATTAAAAGTCGATTATACTCGTATATCATCACGTACTCGTATATCATCACGTGGGTACCTAGAGTTTTCATCTCCATCTCTATTATTTGTATATTATCTGAAATGAGTCTTTGTGATATCGTATTTTCGTACTTGTATCGATCTTCTACTCAACACGTCGGCTACCACGTTAAACTTTTCGGGATGGCATGGTCGAACATGTCTTTGAAATGAGTCTCCTCTTGAGTTCTTGAGCTCTTCCCACATTCCTTGCTCCATTGAATTTTGTATCTCTGAGTTAATTTCGTTAATGGAATAGCGATTGAGAATATCCTTGACGAATCTCAGATAATAACCAACTAAGCCTGAAAAGCTACGTATTTCGATTCTTGACTTAGGTTGCTCTCATTGTGACTCGTATCCCGATCTTGGATATGCGTCACAATGACACCTATCGATTCTTATCTTGCGAATATGGCGTCCCTACGGAGAGTGCGGCAGGTGAATTCCTGAAAAAGTCACGAGATAAAGGCTCGGTACCAAATTCTATAGTTGAATTTTTAACTCACGAAGTTGATAGGAGCCATTCGATATGAGATTTTAGAAATGAGTTTTGTCTAGGGTTCAAAGTCGATACAAAATTTAATATCGATCTTTGGGAGTAAGCGATAAATTCTTGAAATCGTCGGGGAAAATCAATAACAACAAGAATATTATTCAAATCGGCGTGTCTTTATTCAAATCCATAACATGGACTAAGAAAACTTGACATCGTAATAAGCGAATGACTTCATGGCTTGATATGAAAATGTTTGATTACTGATGGTTTGATTGCTTGAATTGAATAACGGGTTGCTTAGGAATATGAAAACTAATGACTTACAAAAGCAATCAATTTGGCATGATGAGTAGTTAACCTTAAAATCACATCAAAAGCAAATATCTCTATAGAAATAAGGTTAACGGGTAATGTGATAGTGCTGACTTGAATCAAACAAGATTTTTAAACAACGGATGTAATGAAAGTTTCTCTATGGAGTTCTCCATAAATAGGTGAAAGTCTAATTTCTCGTGTAGTCGAGTTCAAGCGTTGGTATGACGAAAGAGATAAAGAATGGGTAGAGCCGGTATCTAGTAAGGTATAAACTTTGAAATTTATAATTAACTAACGTGTCTAACCGTTCGGGTTCCTCGCATTTTTTGCCAGTCGCGACAAGCGCTCTTCGAAGAACCGTTGACTTTGACTTTTACGGGACATCCTTTTGAGTCACCATTCATATTTGGGTGGGTTTCGATATCGTCTGATCTCGGCGATATGTCCTTCTTTTCCACAATTATAGCATACCTTGGAAGGCTTTGAGCAGTTTGACCTTATATGTCCTCCTCTCACATCTGCCCAGCATCTAGCTGGCGATCGTTCTCTTCCCTAGAATTTGTTGATGGTCTTTGATGTTCTTTCTTAAAGCGTCTTCCGTCATCGTTAAATCTTCTCTTTTAGATTGGACATCTCTTTCCATAATATCAGCAGCGTCGTGCGACTTTTACCCATGCATCACTCATTCTCACTCGTTCGATTATTTCTTCTTTTCATTTCAGATTCGACTTTATCATCTTATACTACGCGAAAAGTGCTTACATTCAAGCATCACGTGTCGGGTAACCTGAGCTTGAATCGTTGCATCCTTTTGCTCCACATTTGCTATGATTCTTTGCTTTGCTCTTTAACTCATGAATACGATTTTGCAATTCTATATTTTGATCGTAAAATACCTCTAATAAACTCTCTTGGTACCTCTTCTTCCTCTTCTTCCTCACTCTCATTTGTTACCTCTGCGATTATCTCGGGTCTGACTATCGATTCTTCACTCACCACATGGATATCTCTAATTCCTTCTTCGCTTTGACATCACATTATCACGGTTGGCGATTAGAGGTGTCTCCACGATCTCATTCACTCCATTGTTAGCGTTCTCGTGACCATTCTAAAAAAACTATCATAAAACAAGGGTTAATTAAATAAATTAACAAATCACATAATACCCTATAATATGACCGACCAACAAATAAGCTTAGGTAGGACACCTTTAGCGAAGGATTTACTCGTCTCTCCCTCTAGTTTTATTCCCGATCTCATGGAGATCGTATCCTAAGCTACGATACAAGTGTGGCCCCCCCAAAATAGGTCCATTCCATCGACCCATTACGAGTGCCAAATCATGATGTAGAAACAACTCTGACTTTATTATCACAATGATAAAGCGTGAGTTTAAATACAAATATTATCTTAGACGATATTTATACTCAAATAAATCCTCATCACATTTATTGATACATTATTTTACAATAATGGTGAGGACTACTAAACAACTCTCTCTAGAACCTTCATTCCATACCCAGAAGCTAGTACTCATTACATTTACCGCCTCACGAGAAGAAAAATGGAACAACAAGGAAAGGGTGAGCTCAACTAGCCCGATAAAGAATGTTATGACTAAGATAATATCTGACAAATTATCGTTAGTCTCCAGCGAGGAAAAATCGATAGAAATCTGATAAATGACAAGTTTGGATCAATATTATGGTGAAATAATAATTCATAGAAGAGTTCGTGAGAATGAAATCTACTATAATCTATAGAATTTAACGGTCCATCATCGATATTTTATCCTGTAACATCAATCGATATTCATCTCGAATCAAATATTCATCTTTTACTACTGGGCGAAGATATTCATCAATCGAGTCGTATTCATCTCAACTTTTGTTCATCATCTTTGCACTAAAGGCGAAAGATATTCATCGATCGGTCGTATTCATTTAAACACTGCTGTTCATCTTTTGCTACTAAAGGGCAAAGATATTCATCGATCGGTCGTATTCATTTAAACACTGTTCATCTTTACTTCTGGGCCGAAGATATTCTTGAAATCATTCATCTTTTATCATTCTGGGCGAAAAGATATTCAATAATATCATCATTTAAGGCGAGGATGATGAAAAATATTTTTAAAAAAGCGAATCGGTGAAACAAAATGACAAGGATTAAGGATTAAGGATTTCGTACTTTGTTTTATCCCGTATCAAAAATACCTCAAAAATAATCGTAGTGGTGTAAAATTGAGAATGATCAAAACATGGATCTGATCAAAGCTAGTATCCGAATAGATATTTTAGGCGAAAAGAAAAATTTTCATTTTAAATTGAATAGTCTTAGTATTAAGTGAATAGTCTTGTAGTATCGTGAATAGTCTTAGTATCGTGAATAGTAACTCAAACACCAAAGATAGAAATTCCACAAAAAAACATCTTCACGCTTCATGAATAGTACTCGTGAATAGTAACTTCGTGAATAGTAACTCATGAATAGTAACTTCGTGAATAGTAACTCATGAATAGTAACCCAGAGCATGAAAAAGTTTCAAATTTGATAAAAGTTACGATCGACGATATTTCGACATAATGATATTGAAGAAATAATATCATTTGAGAAGAAAATAACATCCACTTACCTCGAAAAGAATCGGTGCCGGAAGGAAAGGTCGGAAGTGATCTTTGAATGAAACTTATCTTGAGCGACAACTCTCAAAGTATCTAAATACTCACAAAATCGCTCGATAATATAGAGAGAAAAGAAAACTTTGTTTACGGTGTGATTTTCAATTCTAACAGCCCTCTATTTATAGGAAAATGTTAGCCGCAAAGCGGACTTGACACTGCTACTGATGGCTTACACACTACTATTGCCACCCACCACATTTGAAATAAAATTCAGCACATTTTTCACCAACCACAAGTGGGGCCCCCTCAATTCTAAATTTTCCACCAAAATCAATTATAAACCTAATTTTAGAATCAGAGCACCTCTTAAAATTCACAACAAATCATTCGTGCATTTTAGCGGTTCAAAATTTGTGGACATATACTCAACTTATGTATGTATAACATATCCAAAAATTACCACGATCAGCGGTCGGATTAAAAATTATAACCCCCATGATATATCTGAAACCCACGATTTGATTTTAATACCTCGATCAGATAAAATCTTGATAAAACACCTCAACATTAATTCCTTCATTAATAACCACATAAATAAATCCATCATTTATATTCATATAAAATAAATATTTCCTTATCATATGAATCGATAATTAATTATTCACAAATAATATTACGAGAATCACATTTATAATGACGGTATTTTCCGAGGAAGGGGGCTTTCGATAAGGATCTCTCTTCTTGGTGGCTTGATTAGGTGACAAACCTCTCCTTAGGCAGAACTTTCTAGACATTGCCAATAATGTTATCTAATAATATTATTCAAATAATATAATTGAATTTGATCGATAATGGGAAATCTTTGTGCGGTGACAATTATTGAACAATGATAATATAAAATATCATCAATGACAATTATTGAATCGATAAAATAAAATATTGAGCGGTAACTCTTGTAAAAATTATTGAGTAGTGCCATCTTACGTAAGGATCGATAATTCAACAATCTTTGTGCAATCTGGTGTCTTCTTTGTGCGACCACGCGTATTCTTTGTATTTTAACTTGCGGGTATTCAGCGGTCTTACTTGGTAACAACTTCGTAGTTATTATTTACTTGACTTATATTTGTCGTTTTCCTCATCAATATCGCTTTTAGTTATGGGGCCCACGCATGGGCTTTCTTGTGCGAATCGTAAATACGAATATTCCCGAGCGATGCGAATATTCCACGACGAAACGAATATTCCCAAGCAAAATGAAAAATGAATATTTTATAACCACTTGCTTATTTTGAAATATTTGCGTATTTAACCCATAACTATCCACATTAATCAAATCAACCCTTACTATTTCAAAATAATAAATAAAGGAAATTCCTTTTTATTTAAAAAAATTTGAGGTCTTCAATGATATGAAAATGTTTGACACAATGGTTTGTTGGCGGAGTTGAATAGCAGGTTCTTAGAATATGAAAATATGACTGCACAGCATTCAATTTTAGGCGAGATAGTAATTAACCAATCGATCCCCAATGAATCTTTAAGAGATAAGGTTGACAGTAAGGTAATGGTTGCCCAACTTGATCAAACAAGTTGCCACCAAAGCAATGGATGTAATGAGGTTTATACTGTAGAATGTGCACCAGATAGGTCGAAGTTTGTTCTCCAAGTAATGAATTCAAAGCGTTGGCTATGAGTAAAGAGAGATAAAGAATGCGGTAAGTACCAATATCTATTAAGGTATATACTTAAATTTCTATTCTTAACTAACCGGAAGTACTAACGTTAGGGTTCCTCATTTATTAGAATCGACAAGCGCTCTTCCGGCGCGAACCATAGCTTTAACTTTTACGGGACATTCTTTTGTAGTCACCATTCCGAATTTAAAGGTTTGATATCGATACAATCTGAGTAAATATGTCCATCTTTCCCTGATTATAGCTTGTATTGGAAGGCTTTGAGCAGGTTTGACATATATATGTCCCACTCTCTAAAATACAATGGCATCTAACTGGCGATCGTTCTCTTCCCCTAGAATTTATTCTTGGTCTTTGACGATCTTCTTCATATGAAGCGTCTTCCGTCGTGGTTAAATCTTTCTCTTTTAGATTGGACGTCTCTTTCCGTAATATCAACGCGTCGTTGAAACTTTTACCTGTACGTCACTCATTCTCGCTCTAGTTCGATTGGCGCTTCTTTCCGTTCAGTTCCACTTTATCGTCTGCCTCTCTGCTTGAAGGTGCTTAGTTCAAAGCATCACATATAAGGTGCCCTGACTTGAATGCGTTGCATCCTTTGCTCCCATTGCCTGCAATTCTTGACTGCTCTTACACTCATGAGTCTGATTTTCTTGATTCATGTTTGATCATAAAATACCTCTAATAAACTCTCTTAGGCCTCTTCTTCTTCTTTCCACCAAAATCAATTATAAACCTAATTTAGAATCCGACACCTCTTAAAATTCACAACAAATCATTCGTGCATTTTTAACGGTTCAAAATTTGTGGACATATACTCAACTTATGTATGTATAACATACCCAAAAAATTACCACAATCCAACAATTCGGATTAAAAATTATAACCCACGCAATATATCTAAAACCCACGATTTGATTTTTAATACCTCAATCCAGATAAAATCTCGATAAAACACCTCAACATTAAATCATTCAATTATAACCACATAAATAAATCCATCATTTATATTCACATAAAATAAATATTTCCTTATCATATGAATCAATAATTAATTATTCACAAATAATATTAAAGAATCACATTTATAATGACCAGTACATTCGGGGAAGAGGGCTTTCAGATAAGGATTTTCTCATCTTCTTGGCGTATTGATTAGGTGACCAAACCTCTCCTTGCGAACTTTCTAGACATTGCCAATAATGTTATCTAATAATATTATTTAAATAATATGAATTATTGATCGATAATGGGAAATCTTGTGCGATGACAATTATTGAAGCAATGATAATATAAAATACCAACGCAGCAATTATTGAATCGATAAAATAAAATCTTGAGCGATTAAATTCGTAACAATTATTGAGTAGTGCCTTCTTACGTAAGGATCAATAATTCAACAAATGTAATGCGATACAGGTATCTTCTTTAATGCGACCGCAGCGTATTCATCGTATTTTAACCACATAAGGTATTCAACGATCTTACTTGGTAACAACTACGCAGTTATTTATAACCACCCAAACTTTGTCGTTTTCTTCATTAAGCGGTTATCCGTTATGGGGCCCACACATGGGCTTTTGCCGCAATACGAATATTCACAAGCGATGCGAATATTCCACGACCAAACGAATATTCTCAAACAATGATGAATATTTTATAACCCTTGCTTATTTTGAAATATTTGCGTATTTAACCTTAACTATCCACATTAATCAAATCAACCCTTACTATTTCAAAATAATAAATAAAGGAAATTCCTTTTTATTTAAAAAAATTTGAGGGTCTTCTATTTATGTCATCTATATCTTCTATAAGCGCTATATCTTGTTATAGCGCCTTACTCATTTCATAACTCCATTGCTTGGTTAAGAAGATTAAATTCAGCGAGAATAATAAAAGGCGGAATCGAAGTAAAGGTAAAGCATGCGAGACAGAATATTCCATGAGAATAATAAAAGGCGGAATCGGTCCATGTAGAAACGCATGAGCGAGGATATTCCAGCAGAATAATAAAAAGCGGAATCGGTCGGCGTAAAGCGCATGATGTGGGATATTCAACGAATAATAAAAGGCGGAATCGGTCGGCGTAAAAGCGCATGAGACAGGATATTCCAATAGAATAATAAAAGGCGGAAGCGTGAGAACGCATGACAAGATATTCAGCGAGAATAATAAAAGCGGAACCGGTCCGGCGTGAACTTGTGAGCGAGGATGTTCAATGAGAATGATAAAGAATGGAACAACGAGAAGAATTTCACCAAGTATAGGGTAGCCAGCGTATCACAGGTTATTCAACGAGAATAATAAGAATGGAATAATGAAGTTCTCTTCATAGATAAGAAAGAAATAATACTCCCTACGAGATACAACAAATAATATTCCTACCTTGGAAAAAAAATTGGATCTTTGGAATAGTGAGGTAGTATGATTTCTCTTCTTCTTTCTCTCTATAATTTCTCTCTATAATAATCACTCTAAAGCTTTTGTGAATTGGTGAGAAATGAAGGAAGAATGAGCTTATTTATAGGAAAATATAGTTTCGATAATTGCACGTTTTGGGGCTCGAAAATTACGATCTAATACCTCGACTTTTCTTTCATTTTTAATTTAGTCCTGCAAGTATTATCAATCTTGCACCAACTCCCTAATAGTAAATAATGTGAATCAATAGTTCAATTATGTGAATCGATAGTATAATCATGTGAAAAATATGAATTACGGTATAGTACCTCCATCTATACCTCCATTTTTAACTTAGTCATGCAAGTATTATCAATCTTGCACAACCCCTAATAGTAAATAATGTGATTCAATAGTACACATATGTGAACAAATAGTTATAATCATGTGAAATAATACCAATTAATTGCTTTCATTTATCAGGTTAAATACTGGATTGGTCGATATAACCTCCAGACATCAATTATTATCGAAATAATTGTCGATTTTCACTAACACAATTAATTCCAACATAATGAAACCATTTTATCAAAAATATAAATTTTGAAATTTTGAAGTTTGACTTTTTCGAAAAAAGTCATTTATTGACTTTTGACAAATAGTGAATCGAGAAAAATTTTGTGTTTATAGTATTTTACTAATTTAAATAGATTAGGACTCAAATATCACGTCGCGTCTCCAAATTCAACTCGAACAACATTCATTATTAATATTATAACTCTCTGATATTTATCAACCGAAGTCGTTCCGAGGAAAGAGGGCTTTTCGATAAAGATTTCTCCTATTGGTAGCATGATTAGGTGACCAAACCTCTCCTTTGAGAACTTACTAGACATTGTAAATATTACGATTTATAATATGAATAACTTTTTTAAATCTCAGTATTGATTTAATAAAAACATTTTATCACGGATGATCTTGTGACAATAATTGAATCGATAATATGATAGATATGATCACGCAATTCTTGTAATAATAATTGAGTATAAGCGAGTGACTTCTCACGTAAGCATCGATAATCAATCTGAGTGTCTTCTTATGCGACCATAGCGTATTCTTTTGTACTTTTAACAAGGGTGTTTGATAGTTAACGGTAAAACTTCCGTAGATTATTTTCATAAAAGTATTTTTGTCGTTTTCTCGATCAATGATGAATTACATTGTGAGGGGGTCCTGATGATTGTCTTAGTTATACGAATATTCCTGTTAAAACGAATATTCCCCAGACCGATCGAATATTATATAACAACTTGCGTACTTTACAAAATTTGTAAATATTACCCTATTATAACATTATATCAAATCCACACCATAATATCAAAAAATATATTTGAGAAAATTTAATCTTTATTCAAAAAATCTGGGGTCTCTGATCTCCCTCCTTATGAAATTTCGCCCTCGAAATTTACGTCGTACATTACTGGTATATGAAATAGGTGAGGATACCTTGACCTCACTTCAAATTCTAACCCTTGAGGTATAACCTTTGAGTGTCGAATATAATCCTTCTTATCAAGATTTTAACACGTATCTCCTCATACGTTAAATCATCCATTATCTCGTCGGTTCTAAATTAATAATGTGGTTGGGTCATCCCCATATTTACGTAGCGTCGATCGTTAAAAGCGTTATGAACATCATGACATACTTGGCGGTAAAAGCGAGTCTATAAGCCGCGGTTCTACTTTATCGAGGATTTCAAATGGGCGATTAAATCGAGGGTTGAGATTTCTTCTCTTAAATCGATTCTTGCTTCTAGAATAACGCCCTCTTGAACCTTCTTAATTCTTCACATTCATCATTTCTGGTGTGTGTAGCTTGGCGGCTTTAACTTTATCGATTAAAGTCGATTAATTCTACTCGTATATTCGTTATCTTCACGTGGGTTCTAGAGTCTTTAACTCTATCTTCATCATTTGTAAGTAAATGCGAAATGGGTCTTTGTGTTAACAACATCGCTTTTAAATAATAGCATCGATCTTCTACTCAATAGCGTCGGCTACCACGTTCGCTTTCCACGATGGTATTGAATGGTATGATCGTAATCTTCAATGACTCGAGCCAACGTCTTTTGGCGCGTATTACGTTCATTTAGTTGAAGAAATATTTGAGGGTTTTAGAAATGGGTTTTTTCTTTGGGGTCGATACAAAATTCGATTTCACGCTCAGGGTAGTAAGCTAAGAAGTCTTGAGAATCGTAAGGAAATTTATTAACAATAGAAATATCATTCAAAAGCTGTGACTCTCATCCAAGACTTGGGTAACACGTCACATTGATACCTATCAACTTGCCATCGTCATTCGCGGCGTCGCTTTCTGAAAGTAAAGCGGTGCATTCCACATGAGGAAGTCGACAACGAAAGGATCGGGGCTCTTTCTTATGGCTTGATATGACCATGATTGACTTTAGTGATTTGGTTGCTTGAATTAGCATAACAGGTTGGTTAGGAATATGAAAGCTAACAACGATGAAAAGCATGATGAGTAGTTAACGATCGATTCCTAAAATCACATCAAAGGCAAGTATTTTCAAAGAGATACGATCGACGAGTAGCGTGAAAGTGTTGATTTGAACAAGATTTATAAATAGTGGAGGTAATGAAGGTTTCTCCCAATTTGAGTTTCAACGGATAAATCAAAATCTAACTTCTAGGAGTTAAATTCAAACATTGAACACAACTAGGTGAAATAAAAGAGTGAGTAGAAGCAGGTATCTAACACGGTATAGACTTCATGAGAGTTTATGACTAACATACAGTGATAATTTTATTCGGGTTCCTTGTCACGAAAAAAGCGTTCTCTCTTAAACTCTACGGCTTTGACTTTTACGGGGCGACCTTTGGTGCCTCCATCCTATTTGAACTTGTCTTGGTGAGCGCAAAAATCGGGCTAAGTGACCTTCTCTTCCACAATTATAACATATTTTGGATGACATCGCGTGGTTTGGGTGATGTGTCCCTCCCTCGCATTTGAAGCATATGATAGGTGGTCGTTCTCCTTCCTTAACAGCAGGTCTTTGGTCTTTGGCGTCTTTCCATCATTGTTGAATCTCCTCTTCTTGAAATGTCCATTCTTATTGTTTTGACCATGATTACCATAGAAGTGGTTACCATTTACGGCATGTTGATTCCATCTATGCTTATTGTCATAGCTTTGATATTTATTATCACCGGTATTATCATTTTTTTGCGTTTGCTCTCTTTTGGTTGCGTTGACTCGTTATCGCGCTCCCTAAGCGAGCCCTATTTACAATATCACGAATACAAACCACGGTTTATGAGAAATAAGATATTGGCGTATCTCGACTTCGAACCTCTTAAAAACATTAGCGTCATTCGCTCCTCATTATCGACCAAATGGGATGCAATCAGGGATAACTCATAAATTTAGCCTCGTATTGCGACACGGTCGTATTGTTTTGTTCGACTTGATAAACTCCACCTCCTTCGTGTAGCCGAATACTTTCGGGAAAGTACTTGTCGTTGAGCGACTCTTGGAACTTCTCCCGAAGACATCTTGAGTGCGTCGTCGGTTTGGTGCGTTTCTGATTCCACCGGTGATTTGCCTCTTCACGCATGACATAAAGGTGGCAAAAGGAACCTTTTGCTCCTCGAGCATCCCAAGACATCAAATATCTTGGTGATCTGCTTTAACCACGTCTCGCCTTAAGTGGTTACGGCTTTCCCAAAAAAACTCGGTGGTCGGCTCCTTGAATTGCTTAGCGGTGACCAATAGTGGGTTACCATTGTTTCCACTGCATTATGGGATGAGGCTGCGCCGCGTTGTTGCATGAATTTCTCCTTAAAGCGCTTAGCGGTGATGGCCAAGAAAGTTATCGATATTTCTACTGCATTTTGGGCGGAGAGGCGCCTTCGCTTTGTTGTTGCATGAATTGCATAAAGCCTCGACCATCCATCGTTCACCATTTCATCGGTGTTATTGTTTTCATGAGGAGTATTGTCCTGCGGTTTGCATTATATCGATTATTGATCATGGAGACTCAGCGGTCTCTGTGCTCCATTAATAATCTCAACATTCTCGGATGCCATTTTCAAATCTTGCCCACAAAACAAGGGTTAATTAACATATCACATATTATCCATATACTTTGGTGAGCCAATTAAATACCAAATAAACTTAGGTAGGTCAAATACTAGCGAAGGAATTCCCGTCTCTCCCCTCTAGTTCTTATCTCACATCTTAGCGAGGATCGTATCCTAAGCTTTGATACCTGTTGTGATGCCCCCAAAATTAGGTATCGTCACCCATCTTGGGTCGCCACTTACATGGTACATAAATTCAAATACAATCTTAATAATATCTGATTTATAGGTGTACAATACGACAAAACATAAAAGCGTGAGTTTGAATACAAATATTGTCTACTAGAGATTATACAAACTCAAAAGAGTCCTTATTACAATTATTATTACACTATTTCACAGAATAGTGAGGACTACTAATGCTATCATACGGTAAAGTCACTCTCGGTTCCCGACTAGTCCCTGCTACGTTCTCATTTCTGAAGAAGAACAATAAAAGTAAAAAGGTGAGCTCAACTAGCCCGATAGAAATATTATGACTAAGATAATGCATAATATATTATCGTTAGCCTTCAACGATGTTAAGCGATCTGATATAACAACCATCAAGTTTAGCTGCGGTAGAACAAGCGATCCATTAAAAAAGTCAAGTAGAGAATAAAATCTACTATCTTTTATGATTTAGAAGGTTTTTCATCACTTTTATCATTTGGGACTCGACAATAAATAATCCACATCATCGAATCACCCTACACTTCTGGCCGAGGATATTCTTTAGTATCACGACCACAATTATCCATGCACTTCTGGGCCAGAAATATTTGTGTATTCAATAATGGTCATGATCGTGCCAACATTTGTCCGTCCGATGCACTACGGGCCGATGAGGACTTTACCACATCATTTGTAACATTACGGTCGTGATTACAGAATAATCTTGGTCGTAATCATACCAAGTCCATCTATGCACTATAGGCCACAAATGACTTTTAACAAAATATAAACATGAGGATGATGACAATGATATAAGAATTGATAAAACAAGTTCAAAATTATTTTATCCGAGGAACTAATAACGTCAAATTATCGACATGATCTTGCTTTGTAGAGTAAAATTCAAGAATGCTCGGAAGAATATTTCCATGAAAAGATCTTTGGATGAAGCGCAAATATCGAGGATATTCCACTAATTTCATGGAGTATAGAAGTTAAAACTTTAACCATTTGAGTATAATAAGGAATGGAATAACAAAAAGAAATCACCGGGCATGCGATAGGCCCTTGCAGGCGAGTTATTCAACAGAATAATAAATAAGCGAATCGGTCGGCGTAAAAGCGCATGAACGAGGATATTCAACGAGAATAATAAAGGCGAAATCGGTCGGCGTAAAAGCATGCGAGACGAGGATATTCAGCGAGAATAATAAAAAAGGCGGAATCAGGTCGGCGTAAAGGCGTAAAAGCTGAGCGAGGATATTCAATAGAATAATAAAAAGGCGGAATCGAATTCGGCGTAGAAGCATATGACGAGGATATTCAGCAGAATAATAAAAAGATGGAACCCGGTCCGGCGTGAAAAGCATGTGACGAGGATGTTCAGCGAGAATGATAAAGAATGGAACAACGGAAGAATTTCACCAAGTATAGGGTAGCCAGCGTATCTGAGTTATTCAACGAGAATAATAAGAATGGAATAACGAAGTTCTCTTCATAGATAAGAAAGAAATAATACTCCCTACGAGTACAACAAATAATATTCCTACCTTGGAAAAAAATTGGATCTTTGGAATAGTGAGGTATGAGATTTCTCTTCTTCTTTCTCTCTATAATTTCTCTCTATAATAATCACTCTAAAGCTTTTGTGAATTGGTGAGAAATGAAGGAAGAATGAGCTTATTTATAGGAAAATATAGTTTCGATAATTACTTGCGTTTTGGGGCTCGAAAATTACGATCTGATACCTCGACTTTTCTTTCATTTTTAATTTAGTCCTGCAAGTATTATCAATCTTGCACCAACTCCCTAATAGTAAATAATGTGAATCAATAGTTCAATTATGTGAATCGATAGTATAATCATGTGAAAAATATGAATTACGGTATAGTACCTCCATCATACCTCCATTTTTAACTTAGTCATTGCAAGTATTATCAATCTTGCACCAACTCCCTAATAGTAAATAATGTGATTCAATAGTACACATATGTGAACAAATAGTTATAATCATATGAAATAATAGCAATTAATTGCTCATTTATCCAATAAAATACAGATTAATCGATATAACCTCAGACATCAATTATTATCAAAATAATTGTCGATTTTCACTAACACAATTAATTCCAACACAATGAAACCATTTTTATCAAAAATATAAATTTTGAAATTTTGAAGTTTGACTTTTCACAGAAAAAGTCAACTATTGACTTTTTGACGAATAGTGAATCCGGGAAAATTTTGTGTTTATAGACTATTTTATTAATTTAAATCGTTAGGACTCAAATATCACGTCGCGTCTCCAAATTCAACTCAGAACAACACAACATTTATTATTAATATTATAACTCACAATATTTATCAACCGGTCGTTACAATTGTTTAACCTACTTGAAAGATGATGAGGAGTAGAGATGGTACACCAGAGGAAAGGCGAGGCGATGGTTTGTCGACTCATCACCGCCTCGTACATACATCGAAGTAAAAGGATCGTGCAGGTCCTTCTAAAAGTGCTCACGCGAGCCACGACCTCTAAAAGTCACAGATTTTCAGAGAACTTCGTCAGAAGATCCACGGTGGGGCAGAAGGCGAAAGTTAGTTTTAATCTTGATAAGGAGAGTGATCATGATCGTCTAAGGCGAAAAGCTCACCAGCCGGGACTCATCGTCGAAGTGGTCAGAGAAGACAAGAAGCGCCAAATTGGCGAGGATGGCGAGCCAAGCGAGATAAGGATCTTGGAGGTTACTGTTGAAAGCAGTGGAGAGGAAGATATAGCAAAGAACAGATGCTTGGTGCAGGTTGAGTTAAGGGACGAAGCATGAGGGAAGATATAGCCATATTCGGTCAGAGGAGCGGAGTAGGCATAAGGAGATGCCACGACGAAAAGGGTAAGGAACCGAGCATTATATGCGTGTGTTCAGAGATCGTCCTCGCAGTAGGAGGAGATCGAGGAGCGAACTCCCTGGCCCCGAAGAAGGCAAGCGATGGTTGATGGTTACCGACATCGCGATGGCGATGAAGCGAAAAGCGGTCGAGAGAGATCGTGCGAAACTAGAAGAAGAGAGTACAGCGCATGACCATTCTCATCGTGAGGATAGAATTACACATCGAGTAGATCAAGAAGTCCCACAAGGGCAATGGGATCGGCGAGGAGGAGATCGGTCCGCTCAAAGGCGAATGTCGCTTTCGGGGAGAAGGAGGTCTCCTCATGACCCGAGCGGTGTTGATTTTACGGTGAAGGAGTTAAAGAACTCCCAAAGCAAATTGGCCGAGGTCCGCGGTGAAGGACACTCAGGAAAGAAGGCATCCCTTTTCTTGAGATATTCTCAAGGAGAAAGGCGGATATCACCAAAAAATTACCTCGTATAGAGAGAGCTATGATGGGTCCAGGAGATCCTTATGACCATAGTCGAGGCGTTCGGCCGGTGATGGACTATTATGACTTCACTGATGCTACCAAGTGTCACACTTTTGTCACGACGCCGAGCGAGAAGGCGAGGCGATGGATGGGGACTTTACCATCGGATTCGATTTTCTCTTGGACCGAGCTTTGTGATAAGTTCCACGCACGTTTGGAAGCAACCAAGAAGAAGGGAAAGCCTACGGGTTCTTTAGCACAAATCCGGCAGTTCACCAGTGAATCTTTAGGCCAATATGTAAAGTGGTTTAGAGAAGCGGTTGGTCAGGTGTCCGACCTTAATGATCTCCAAGCTGTGGGTTTGTTCTAGAACGGGCTAGATCTGGTGAAGTCCGAGAAGTTGGTGAAGAAGTTGATGTTTCACCATCAGAAAACTATCGAAGCCTTTGATGCGTGAAGGCTATATTATCGTAGAAGAGGCTATGAATAGCCTGAAAAATCCTTCTTTGGGCCAATTAAAGGAGTCTAGAGGTCCAGAAGTTGATCATTTATAGTGATTTTCAATTGGTCGTTAAACAGCTGTTGGGAAATTATGAAACTCGCGGGACCCGGATGATCAAGTATCTGGCGGAATTAAAAAACCAAACTTCAATATTTCGCTTCAGTATGAGTTTGAGGGCATAGGCGTAACGACAATTCTATTGTCGATGACCGTTTATCGGCCACGCGCAGATGCGAGATGTTTTCAACGGATCGGTTTATTTGGAAGTTTTGCGCGGTAGAGTGTTCAAACCTGAAGCGGTGATGTGTATCGAGCGATCTATCTCTATTTGGATGACCCCTACATCGAGTATTTGGCAGATGGCGTCCTTCCTTTGGATCAGATGCTGGCAAAGAAGATCAAGTACAAGAGTGCCAATTTTGTTCTTATTGATGGGGATCTCTATCGATTGGCATTTTCCTCAACATTGCTGAAATGTTTGGTTCCGTCCGAGGTAGAGTATACTCTTCTTGGGAGGTTCACGAGGGTATTTATGGTGATCATATGGTCGCCAAGTCTTTGGCTCATAAAGTACCGACAAGGATACTATTGGCCTACAATTTTCAAAAAGAAGCTACGAGAATATGTCAAGAAATATGAAAAATGTCATTTCGATAGTCCGATCCCATCATCCACGGAAGAGCTATATTCGATTTTATCTCCTATACCCTTACATTCATGCGGGGGTGGATATATTGGGACCAGATTGTTACTCAAAGCTAAAGGTCGGTCATCTTTATCATAATTCTTTATCGATTACATGGCCGAAGTGGGTAGAGGCGAAAACCACTTGGTAAATGGGAACAAGAGTGCTGAAGTTCATAAAAGAGTGCGTAGTGTTTGACCGGGATCCCTAGGGTGTTGATATCGGACAATGGACTTGATTCGTGGGTTCAAAATTTGAAGGATTTTAAAGGATCGGGGATTCAACACAAGAAGACTTGATTGGCTCATCCACGGTCGAATGGGCAAGTCGAGGTGACCAACAGACGACTGGCGAATGGAATCAGCCTTGATGGATGAGGCTAAAGGAAGATGGCGGAAGAAAGCTTTGGCGTCTTTGTGGGCTTCTTGAACTACAGGGAGGACCACCATGGGATTCACCCTTCGATTGGCCTATGAATGCGATGCCTTAGTCTAGTCGAAATCGGATCTCAAGTTTTGGTCGGTCACAGTTCAAAAGATCTCTGATGACAAAAGGGTGAAAGCTAACCTAGACTTCTTAGAAGAAGTTAGAAAGGTAGCTTTGCTCAAATTGGCTGCTTATCAACGAAGGGTAGCCAAACATTACAACAAAGGGGTCAAACTTCGTAGATTTGAAGTAGGAGACTTCGTCCTTAGAGAAGCCAAAGTATCTACGCCTCAAAACACAGGAAAGTTAATGCCGAACTGGGAAGGGCCGTATGAGGTGATCGAAGTACCAAAGCCAGGTACTTATCGGTTAAAGGCACTAGATGGTTCCGAAATCAAGAATACTTGGCATGCTAGCAGGCTTCGGAAATATTTTCAATAGAGATTAAGTCAGTTTACCGAAAGTCTGTACACGATTGTTCATTATCAATAAAAAGTCACTCTTTCACTATTGATCCTGGTCCTATTTATCCTAAGGTCACAATGGTGTAAGGAGGTATGGTAGGACTCGCTGGCCATTCGATGGCAGCCCATAAAGGTCCTTATGATCCTATATTGATTTTACCAGGGTGGTAAATCAATGGTCACTATTGATCCTGGTCCTATTTGTCCTAAGGTCACAATGGTGTGAGGAGGTATGGTAGGACTCGTTGGCCATCCGATGGCAACTCATAAAGGTCCTTATGATCCTATATTGATTTTACCAGGGTGGTAAATCAATGGTCACTATTGATCCTTATATCTTGGTCCTTATATACTTGTTATACCCCGAGTGGTAAGCAAGATTCTGATGGTGTAAGGAGGATCAGCCAAATTTACCTCACACATGACCGATCTCACACTTCGGTACCGATGGGTACATATTACTTTATTTTATTTAAATGTTGAGTTCAGTTCATTCAATTCAATTAAGTTGAATCCTATCCGTAAAATTCAAATTCACTTCATTTCATAAATTAACTGTTATATGACATATCTGATTCACTAGTTGGGTTCGGTTTATTGATACTAAATTATTGACAAGAAATTGATCATAACAGAAGTCATAATCAAGACAGTTGAAGATTTATCGATAATATAAAACATTCATTCATTCAAGATAATCATAAACTAGTCACATGAATACAGAAAGTTTAAAGTAGTTAAATTTTTACATAGAATAAAAACAGGACGGACATTCAGGCACCACCTTCGTCGAGAGTTGAAGCGGTAAGGTCACCGAAAGTGAGCAGATAGCTTTTCTTTTCCTCGATCTCGGCAATCTTCGTACCCTACGAATATACCTTCATGATTTGACATTGAGTTAATGCGAATCCACATAATCACTTTGAATGCGCTTAGGAGCTCTTGATTCGAGAAGAGGACCCATCCCTCAAGATCCTTTATTTTGTGGCCAGAAGCTTATGGCGCTTGGCCTTATGTCTTCGCTCTTCCGTCTGGGCCTTCGTCTCGAGCCTCATAAGTTGGATCACCAAGCTTGGTTGGTGAAAACTCCTCATTTTTTTGCCTTGAGAGTAGGTTTTCTTCGAATTTCGGCATTCATATCGATTAAAGCTTGTTGGGTGGCGGACTTGACCAACCCATCCCTCGTGGCCCTTAACTCGTCGTCGGATGTCTTGAGATCCATCTGCCCGATCTAATTACGTTTGAAGGCCGATTGATGGTATGAAAAGCATCTTCATGACAAACCCTCTCTCGATCAAGGTTGATTTCAACATGTTTATCTCCGCCTCATGAAATCCTCCTCGGCTTCCCCCGTTTTATGTGTCTCGGACCCAAACGTCCAGAAACGGCAATAATTAACTGCATATTTCTAAAATATTCAAGTCGATGTCCAAATATCAAATGAGAACAGGAGAAATAGAAGATAAAGAAATTATTATTTACCTTAGCGAATAGCTCATCCCCTCATTGACGATTTCGTCTGTATGATCATTGAGCCGGTGGTCGTCGGTGTTAGGACGAAAGCTCCAAAAGAGGTCGAAGGGAAATTTGCATTGAATCTAGGCCACAAGGTCGGAGACCCCATAGCCTCGGCATGATAACCACGACTGAAGGACAAGGTCGTTTGGGAGAAAGGTCTCGGACCTTTCGGGAGAAAAAATTTGGATGTTCAGGAGGGTAGGGTCCATATGTATGGTTCAATTGGAGGGATCTATTTGGGGTGGGTCCTTGAGGGGTGAGGCGAAGCGAACTCGGATGGCTATCGAGTCGCTTCCTCTTCTGGATAAGCGTTGGAACCACTTCGTCCTGAGTCGTCACCGTCTGGTAATCTGTATCTACTGAGGGGCACAAAGGGTGGGATGATCGAAGGCGAGGCACCTGAGTTCTTGGCGGTCGGTGAGGTTATTTTAGTTTTAATTTTTTGGTCCGGAGGACACTTCTTCGATCAGACGATCGAGTAAACCTCCTTGTTGAGGGATAGGTGTGGGGTTGGCTGCATTTCGAGGTGGATTAGGAAGGGGTGACAAGAGGTCTTGACACAGGCTTTCTAGTGGCCCTCCTCTTACGGCGAGGATGGAGGGTCTCTTCCGTCTGAACCTCTTGACCTCTGGTTCTTCTGTTCGAGAATTCGTCCAGTATGTATTTAGAGGTCGGTTCGGCCGGGAGTAGCTTCATTGGTAGATTCTCAACGACTTAGAAGACTTCAGGACAAAAAATCTTGAACTCCTTTATTTCTAAGGAGCTCGATTCGATCGAGAGATCTTGCATAAAACCAACAATCCTATGTTAAATTACACATCATAAAACATTTTCAAAAATTTATATATATGAAATAAACCAAGATCTTACACTTATGGTCATATAACCATACACGCTTGAGAGGAGTCCATATTTCCACTCTTCCTTGGGGAAATTGTCGAAAAGTTCCATCATTTCAACTTCCCGTTCTTGAAATGTCTCGAAGTCGTGAGAGATCTTCTCGTCCGTTTCCCGATTCGGTAAGGAAGAAATTTGGGACCTTTGACGTAGAACCACTTCGTGCCATCCCCTATTGCTCGAAGGAGTGTTTACCGAGTGAAGCGCCTCTCGAACTTTTCTCCCGACTTGGGGAATGTTTCTTAAGGGCCTTGAACCCTTCTCTCAGATTGGACTATCTTCATACGGTGAAGAAGAAGTCGAGGAGGCCTCAACGCCCAACTTCGTGGCGAGAAGGCCACAAAGGCGAATGTGAATGTAAGAATTTGGTACCAGTGGGCGAACCCCACGCCTGGGAACCCCTGATATGGTCACTATAAAAATGTGCAGGGAAAATGAACCCCTTACCGAGAGTAAGGTCGCGGGGACGGTAGTCAACCTTCCAAATTAGTTGATACATCTTTTCTCCGGATCCGGGAACCACGACAGCGTGGGTATCCAGGAATATGGTGCCGAGATCGAATCCTCTTTAGTTGACCTCGATCCACGATAGAGGAGTGTTGGCGTGCGAGAAGCGATCCGTACTCCTGTAGTATTCAGAGGGGGTTTTTGGAGTTTTTGGTTTGGGATTCATGCTCGTGGTTCCTTCACGAGGGTTAGGGTTTGGTGGAACGACGGTGATCGGTGTTACCAGTATGGGGGAACTTTGTTCAGAGTTTTGGGAAGCCATTTTTGACGGTTTTCAGAGGAAGATTAGAAAGTTCAGAAGGCGCTCGAATTTCAAATGGATAGGTAAAACTGTCAAATTTGGTAAAGTTATCCTTTTATACTGACGGTTACACGGTGTTCAAGGCCGGTACATTAAATGTTAATAATGATTTGGAATTTGAATGGGAAGCGTCCGGTTCCGGGTCCAGATATTTAATAGACAGGGCCTTTCTGATTTGGGCATTTGTTCTCCTCTCATTTCATTTCGTGAACAATAGCAAGGTACATTCAATTACTTACTACTATGGATCTTGATGAAATATCATGGACCATTTATAGTTTTCTATTAAACATTACATTGCTCAACAAAAAACTAGGGGGCAATGTTGGGTCATGATATTTTCTCTCATTGGGCCGGGTAAATTGGGCTTACTCATTTAATTAATCCATTGGGCCTTTATTATTGAACTATGAAAGTCATTGAGCCCAGTCATCATATTATTTCCATTTTAACCTATAAGATCGGGTCGGTTCGGTGGATCGATCCTTTGGACATTTTAACATCTATTATTTTGACTTATGATGATGAAAAAAGTATGACGGTTGTTAGAGCACTGCCATTGCATTAATGTGGATGGGATCATAACCGGTACGTGCCGGTAGAAACAAAGATGTCAAAAGCGGTGGATAGACTACGTGTAGTCGGTGAGAACCCATCGGATCGAGGGGTGTGTCGGGGTAGTAGTGGGTGTACGGTAACCGTGAGAGAGAGTATAGCTTGGTAAGGAAGTCTTCGCAAAGAGGTACATTCTCACACACATTATCATTCATAATCACATACACACAGAGGATTATTATCTCTCTTTCAATACACTAGACATTTCATCCTCCATTGTTAACCTTGTGAACACGTTTACTGACTCTCACGCCTGAGCTATCCCCCGACGGAACCGTCGTCAAGCTTGTGGTGTTTATCGTGTTTACTGTGCAGGATCAGGGCGTCTTACGTGATTGGGACGTGGCAAAAGATCTTGGCGTTAACACCTCTCCTTGACAGAACTTCTAGACATTGTAAATATTGCAATTTATAATATGAATAACTTTGTCGTCTCAAGTATTGATTTAATAAAAAACATTTTATGCAGATTTATCTTTGTGACAATAATTGAATCAATAATATGATAGATATGATGCGACAATTATTTGTAGTAATAATTGAGTATAACCTTAAGTGACTTCTCACGTAAGCATCAATAATCAATCTGAGTGTCTTCTTGCAACGACGCCAGCGTATTCTTGTACTTTTAATATCGGGTGTTTCAACAGTTAAAAGTAAAACTTCCGCCGTTATTTTTATAAAGTATTTTTGTCGTTTTCTCAATCCAAACAATAATTACATTATTGGGGTCCACTGATGATTGTCTTGGTTATACGAATATTCTGTTAAAACGAATATTCTCCAGACCAATCGAATATTATATAACAACTTCGTGATCTTTTACAAAATTTGTAAATATTACCCACAACTATAACATTATATCAAATCCACACCATAATATTCAAAAATATATTTCGAGAAAATTTAATCTTTATTCAAAAAAATCAGGGTCTCACGGTGGCTCTGCTCTCTTTCATTTACTTTCTCGATCCTCTCTTTCGCTTCGCCTCTCGATCCTCTCTTTTCGAGATCGATAGATTGATTGAATGAAAGAACATGGAACCTATTTTATTTTTAAGGGGCATATTTGTCAATTACTTAAAATAATAGATGGAATAAGTTATTCTGACCCCTTTCTGGGAATAAAAATTATAATTTTAAGTTGACACTTATTCCACTAGAATACATTATTAGATTGGAATAAACAAACCAAACAATATTTTTATCATTCCAATGGAATGATTCATTCCATTCTCCCTCCTATTCCATCGATCCAAACGTAGCATTATAGCGACGGTCGCTATACATCTATAACGACACTTTTGTTGTGAAAATAACAAAAAGAGTTGTAAATTTAACAATTACCTTTTAAAATCTATATGGTCTCTAGTATCAACCTAGAGTGTATGTGACGCCCCCAAAATTAGGTATACGTCACCCATCTTGGGTCGCCACTTACATGGTACATAAATCCAAATACAAACTTAATTATACATCCGTCAGGTGTAACATACGACAATACATAAAGCGGGAGTTCTAATAAGAATATTGTCATTTAGACAATATCCATACTCAAGAGTCCTCATTACAATTATTATCACACTATTTCACTGCGAATAGTGAGGACTACTAATCTTATCTTCAGGACCATCACTCGTTTCCCCAACTCGTCCAAACTATATTCTCATTTCACGAAGAGAAAATGTGAAAGAAAGGGTGAGCTCAACTAGCCCAAGAAGAAATATTATGACTAAGATAATGCGAGAATAAATTATCAATAGTCTTCAACAATGTTTAAGCGATAAAATACAATAGACAACCGGTTTAAGCTGCGGCGGAATATACGATCCATTAAAAAGTCAGTAGAGAATAAAGTCTACTATCTTTTAGGTTTTAAAAGGTTTTCATCATTTTTTATCACTAAGACTCGGTTTAATGAATAAACCACAATATCTAATCATCCCCACATTACCACGGTCGAGAATTTTCATCAAATTATCAATGGTCGTGACTATACCGAATCACCCCAGGTCATAATCATACCAAAACTATCCATCATCGCATTACAGGTGCCATCGAGGACTTTTGTCACATCATTTATATCAAGCCCGTGATTATCCGAATGATCCTCAGTCATAATCATACTAAGTTCATCTATGCACGTAAGCCAAAAGATAACATAATATAACATGAGGATGATGTGATGACATAATAATTCAATAAAACAAGTTCAAGAATTATTTTATCCGGGAATTATTAACGTCAAATTGTCAACAAGATCTTTATTTTGTAGAGAGTAAAATTCACGAATGATCGAAGAATATTTCCATAAAAAGATCTTTGGATGAAACTTGAATATCGAGGATATTCTACTAATTTCATGGAGTATAGAAGTCAAAAGTTTTAACATTTGGGTATAATAAAGAATGGAATAACAAAAGAAATCACCATGCATGCGATTGCATGTAGCGAGGTTATTCAACAGTAATAATAATAATAACGGAAAGTCGGTCGGTGAAATTCTGCAAGCGGGATGATCCAACAGAATAATAAATCTTTGAATAATAAACAATGGAACTAGGTTAAGGTGTAAAAACACAGACGGGATATTCAATGAGAATAATAAATGCGAATAATAAATAATGGAACCGGTTAGGTGTAAAAAACTGAGCGAGGATATTCCAATGAGAATAATAAAGAATGGAATAATGAAGAAGATCACCAAGTATAGGGGATTAGCGTATCTGAGTTATTCCAATGAGAATAAATAAGAATGGAATAACATAAGGATTTCACCAAGTATAGGGTACGCCGCATATACAAAGTTATGTATAGGGTATACCACTTTTACTGAGTTATTCCAACGAGAATAATAATGAATGGAATAATGAAGTTCTCTTCATGAATAAGAAGAATAACACCCTTACGTACAACAAATAATATTCTCTACCTTAGAAGAAGCTGAATATTGGAAAGTGAAGTAGCGAGAATACTCTTCTTCTTTCTCTCTATAGATTTTCTCTATAAAAACTCTCTATAATTTCTCTCTACAGAGTTTCGGTGAATTAAGTAAGAAAATAATGAAGGAATGAGCTTTATTTATAGGAAAATAGAATGCGTAGTAATTAATCCATGAAGCGGTCAGATTGATTTACTTTAATCTGACTATCCATATTTAAAGCAAAATCTTTTAAATAAAATATAATATATTCTATTTATATAAAAATATTTTATTATGCAAATCTTACGCAAACACTACGCAAAAACACTACGCAACACTATGCGTAATAAAATATAATATATTCTATTTATAGAATAACTTTAATAAAGTATTCTATTTTATATAAAAGATGTTTACATTTTATTACGTTAATAATCTGAATAAAACAAAAGCGTCATTATCATTATAATAATTCATATTATTAATCAATGATAATGGAATCAAAGTTGGTGACTTACCATAAAGATCGATAATTAATACTGGTAATATTTCTTCTTATGCAACCACACGTATTCTTGTATTTTTACTACTAAAAGTAGTTCAATGATCACCGGTAAAACTTCCGTAGTTATTTCAATAAAATATTTTTGTAGTTTTCTCGATCAAATGATAATTACATTTGTGGGGTCCCACCGATGATTGAGCCGTTGTATGAATATTCCCTACTAAACCGAATATTCCCCGACCAATCGAATATAATATAACCACTTGCATACTTTGCAAAATTTATAAATACTACCCACAACTATAATATTATCTTAAATTCACACCATAATATTAAAAAATTATTTCGACAAAATTTAAATCATTATTGATAAAATCTGGGGTCTCACAGTGTAGCCTTTAATTAGAAGTTCAATTTCTATGATCAAGATAAATCATCTTGTTAAAATACTATAACCTACATGATACTATCTCAAAATCATCTTAGGTTATAAACCATTATTTATTTATTTATATATTACACATGATTTATATCTTATGTGTATAACTTTTATTTATACACATAAACCATAATATATATAATATGAAAATTTACATAAACAAACTAAATGATCAGTCACTGAATAATGTATTTTTATTAATAAATAAATATCTAACATAAATAAATAAATAAATAAATAGGATTTTTATAGCAAAAATCCAACAATTACCATTTTGGTTAGTGACCAATTTATACAATTATCCTCTTTTACTATTTAAATAAAAAAAAGAGTGAAGAAAAAAGTAATTGAGAAGACCGTGAATATTCGTATTAACGGAGGGATAGCCTTGTTTTAGGGATAAATAAGGTTTTGGTCATTATACTGGGGTTCAGTTTTCATTGTGGTTATCGAAACTTTTTTTATTACAATCGAATAACTGTACTTTCAAAAACTTACAAAATGGTCATTCGATCAGATTTTAAAGTCAAAAAAGCGTTAGGAATCTTTTATGCAAGTTGAGCCGACTTTTTTGCTTACGTGGAACACAAAAAAAAAGCGGTGGATTATTATAATACAAATGATCAAAACTATTAACTACTTCACCTAAACAAAACTAATAATAATAATAATAATAATAATAATAATACTAATAATTTCAAAATAATAATAATAAAAAAATACTATTAATAGTAATAATTTTAAAATTTTATTTTTAATAATTTTAAAAAGTCTTTTTTTAAAAAAAAAACTGTTTTTTAAAAAAATTGTTTTTAAAATTCAATTTTTTAAAAAGTCTTTTTTTTTAAAAGTTAATTTTATAAAAACAGAATTTTTTAAAAACGTTAATTTTTTTAACTGAACTAATATTTTTAAAAAAGTCTGCTTTTTAAAAACATTAATTTTTATAAAAACAGAAAATTTTAAATTTTTTAGAAAATTAATGTTTTTAATTTTTTTAGAAATTTAACGTTTTAAATTTTTTTTAGAAAAGTAACGTTTTCAATTTTTTTTTTTGAAAAGTAACGTTTTTTATTTTTTTTTAGAAAAGTAACGCTTTTTAAATTTTTTAGAAAATTAACGCTTTTTAAATTTTTTAAAATTAACGTTTTTTAAATTTAAAATTTTTAAAAAATATTAGTTCAATTTAAAAAAATTAATGTTTTTAAAAAATTAAAAATTCTGTTTTTTAAAAAAGTAACGGTTTTAAATTTAAGAATTTTTAAAAAAAACAGACTTTTTTAAAAATATTAGTTTGGTTTAAAAAATTATTTTTTTTTAAAAAACAGACTTTTTTTAAAAAAAATATTAAAAATATTTAAAAAAATTAACGCTTTTTAAAAATTAAAAAAACCTGTTTTATAAAAATTAACGTTTTAAAAAAACATAATTTTTAAAAAATTGAATTTTAAAAACAGATTTTTTTAAAAACAGCTTTTTAAAAAAAGACTTTTTAAAATTAACAGATTTTTTAAAAAAAATAGAATTTTAAAATTATTATTATTATTAGTTTTAGAATTGTTTAGGTGAAGTAGTTAATAATTTTGGTCGTTTGTCTTATAATAATCCTTCGTCGTATTTTTCTGTTCCACGTAAACAAAATAACAAATCAACTGCGACAACAAGATTCCTAACTTTTTTTGACGGAAAATCTGATTTGAATGACCATTTTGTAAGTTTTGAAAATCTGATTTTTCGATTGTAATAAAAAAATTTCTTTAAGAACTACAACGAAAACCGATTCTAATACTATCTGATAATCAAAATCTTATTTATCCCCCTTGTTTTATACTAATTATAAATAAATAAATAAATAAATATTATTTCCATTTGCCAAAGAATAAGATATTTATGGACAAAAAAATTTATCTCCAAAATATTATGTAAGTAGATAATTTGTATAATAAAGACATTATAACTCTCAGAGTACATGGTAAAAGTAAAACATACATTATGCTCTCTCCTCTCCTTTAAACTAATTTTCGTAATTCTTAACTTAGAAAAGTTTAGAATCAAAATATATTTTAAACTTTTATATATTTATTTTGTTAATGTTACTCTCACATAAAAAATACTCACATAATGTTTATATATATACAAATATGCATTTTTATGGGCTCCACATGTCAAGCGGGCGGAAAATCACAATATGCATGTGTATATAAATATTATGAGAACTTTTTTTTATGTGATGGTAGTATTATTGTTGAAGAAGAAAAGAAAAAAGGGTGGGGATTGGGAGGGCACATGCAGCAGCAATATGTACAACCAATAGGATGTGGTCATGTCAGGATGTAGGCCGTCCTGGAGTCATCACCACCACCCATTACTTAGCTAACCAAATCAGCACCACTTTATTATGTTTTGTTTCTTTCTTTCTTTCCTTCCACACATTTTACTCCATCACTCTTTATAAAATCCTTCCAAACCTCATTTTTCTAACCCTGCTTGATTTCTGCTTCAACCTTCACTAGTAAAAATAAAAATAAAAAATGGGTGGTGGTGGTGGTGGTGGTGGTGGTGGTTTTCAAACATTTGTTTGCCTCTTCTTGGTGCTCTTTTCTAATATCATCTCTTTGTCAAATGCATACGGTTTCAAAGTTGGGGGTAAAGATGGCTGGACCTTAAACCCTTCCGAGAATTATAACACTTGGTCTAAGCGACAGAGGTTTCTCATTAACGACACTCTCAGTAAGTTCCAATTTCTTCCTCCTCCTCCTCACTTGTATCTGTGCTTTTATTTTTGACATGTAAATCTGGTAATATAAGTACTTCCCTCCATTTCCATTTCCATTTCCATTTCACAGGAGTCATATTCACAAAAAAGTTATGGTAAATATTTTTTTTAAATGTATTCGTCTTCTATGTTTTTTTTATTAAAAAAAATTATTATGCTACTTTACTTTTGGATGACGAAATTATGATTAAAAAAAAGCTGTGGAATGAAAAATTGGAAAATAGAACCCCTGTTTTTTTTATTTTTGTTGTTGGAACATGCCATTGCTATAAACAGTAATGCATGTATGTATAGCTTTCAAATATCCCAAAGGATCGGTTAATAATAATGTATGTATGTATAGCTTTCAAATATCCCAAAGGATCGGACTCTGTTTTAGCTGTGACCAAAGATGATTACGACAATTGCAACATCAACAACCCAATTACCAAATTGGACGACGGTGACTCAGTTTTCAAGCTTGACAGATCGGGCCCATTTTATTTCATCAGTGGGAACAAATCCAACTGCGATCAAGGTCAAAAGATATCCCTTGTTGTTATATCCCTCAGGGTCAGGGGTCCGCCCAAGCCTCCCCTAGCTCCTCCCCCTCCTCCCCCTCCTCCCGTGCCCACGTCCCCGCCGCCGGCCATCGCACCCGTCTCTTCACCACCGTCTCCGGCGACGGCCATCACACCCGTGTCTTCACCACCGTCTCCGCCGCCGGCCATCACACCCGTCTCTTCAACACCGTCTCCGCCGCCGGCCACCACACCCGTCTCTTCACCACCTTCTCCGGCGACGACACCTGCGTCATCGCCAACATCTCCGGAAATTCCCGCAACGCCGTCACCGGGAAGTGAGACTCCGGTGAAATCGGCTCCGGGTCCTTCCGGGCCTCCGGTGGCTCCACCTCCTATGTCATTTGCAGCAGCAGCATTTACTCCTTCAGTTGTACTTGTGGCATCAGTTTCCCTTGTCATGGCTTTAGGTAGCTTTGCTACTTCTTATTAGTATGTTCATAAATTCCAATCTGTGAGAAATAAATTGCCTTTGATAGTTTGATCATAAATTGTCGCAACTTAATTTAAAACAATTTATAGTTTGTTTTATATTACACAAATAAAAATTAGATCCAATTAATTTGAAGGCCTAAATTAATATAACCCCTTATTATAGTTCATATAAGTTAAATACAATCTAAAAACAATAATAAAAGTCCAAATAAATATTTTTTTTAAAAAAATTATTTTTATTTTTTAATTTTTTTTTTTGGGTATTACTTCCTTATACTGTAGACTATAGTTATATCAATCATTCAATATTGAGATGGACGTTCAAAATTTGTTGTAAGAATAATCTTAATTTGACAACGTTAACTATGAATTAGTCCCCCACACACACTTGTATATATATAGAGGCCCGATCAGGTCTGAACTCCCGGACCGGACCAAAATTCTGACCTTTTTTTTTTTGTAAACTACTAAAAAAAAAAAAATAATTATGAAATTAAATTTTTTTTCATAATACAGTGTTTTGAATGCGTATAACAAAACATGTATATACAGTTTGTGCAGACTGTACCACCATTTTTTGGTATAGATATTCAAATCACGCCCAAAACATTGTATTATGAAAAAATTTCAGTTTCATAAAATATTAAAAAAAAAATTAGTTTTAAAAAAAAAAAAAGCAAAAAAAAAATAAAAAAATGGGGTCCGATCCGTCTTTTATATATATATATATATATATATATATATATATATATATATATATATATATATATATATATATATATATATATCAGATCTTAAACTCACCTCTTATCTAACTCAATTCATTTTCAACCCCTTTTAATGAATGGAATTGACAGTTCGGCTCGTATCATACAACCGTCGTCTATACTTTTAGCGACGGACAACATATATATGAAAATAATTGAACAGACACATAAAGAATTATTATTATTATTATTATTATTATTGATAATTGATAATTAAAAGCGGAATTGTGGTGTCTGCATATGATATGACCTCTCCAGTCTCCAGCGAGTATGAGAGCCATCATCTTAAATTTCTTATTTTCTTTTCTACAAAAGTTGTTCATTTGTAAAACTCAACTCAGGACATTTATCACCCAATGAAATAAACCCCCTCCCCTGCTTGCTTAATTGTTGAGTCTCCTACCCAATTTATCATAATTTACAAGGACTTTTTTTTGGGGGGTGGGGGGTAGGGGGGGTGGGCATCTCCATTTCAATCAATTTGCCAAGTGACACATCTTATAACTTCATCTGATAACCGACTTGTATAAAATAAAAGCAGGTGATAGAAGAAGAGAAGGAAGGAAATTGAGCGCCAAATGTATCCGCAAAAATACAATTAAGTCAGAAGTCAGAAATGAATATTAAAGCATGAATGATTTCTTCTCTGCATGCATAGGCCATCAAAATAACCACCATCGCCTTTGTCTACCTTTTCTCTGCAGCAAACAAATTAGTTTGAAGATATAATAATGGTCTTCAAGTTTCAATACTTAATTCAAAAGATTAAAACTTGTGCTGCACACTTGCATTGAAGTTCAGTTCCTTGTATCTGACTACTAAATACTTTCCATTGAACTCAGAGGCTTCATAAAACATTATATATCTATACCTCAAAGTTCATTATCATTCCAGCTATTATTTAAAAGATGTTTTGAAACCCCACTTCAAAACCGAAAATAGATGCAACCAAGAATTTTGCTGCACAAACAATAAGATCTTTACGCTATCAATTAAGATCCACCAGCTGCATTAATAATTCTTAAATGAAAGCCATTTTGGTTCATTATCAACTAGATGAATAAAGAACGTACTAATTTCTCAACCAAGAACGTACTAATGACAGAGGAGACTGCAAAAATGTAATTCTATTATTCTAGTAAGGCAATACCAGCTTTAGCTAGAAATTGGCAAATGGCAAGGTCAGTAATGCCCTTTACAGGAAAGGAGCTTTTCCACAATAAGCATTAAGCAGCAAACCATCTAATCGTGATCATTGACTTAAGGTCTTCCTATACAACTATGACATTGATACCCCAAAAAAATGCAAATTTGGGCAAAGGTATATCAATAAACAATATAATGGTGAGCAAGGATAGATATTACAGTCCAAACTATCACAGCCAAGGATCATTTTAAGTGATTTTTGCAATTGCTACACAAGCTGCATTCTTAATCCAACAAAGTAAACAATGATGGAACTGCACAAGGAATAAGAAAGAAAAACCTTTTGATCTGCAGTAGTTTGGGATTGTATTATAGGTTGAGGAAGGACAGTGTTGTTAATGTTCTGAATGTAAGGCCGCACCTTCTCTTCCAACATTTCGTTCAGCTGAAAATGAGAATAAATATCATAGTTGTTGACCTTAAAATTAGAAACATTCATGAAAACCCTAATTTAGTTGCATCAAATGAATAGCAAGCATGTTAGCAAATATAGATTCCAAAAAAGTAAAAGTCCATTTCCAAATTCTAACACAACTTTGTGGCCGAGTATAAACTGTCTGACGAGAAAAAATATTAAAATGCAGTGGACTTTCCATAAGTAAGCGTAAAATAGAAGGGGGGGAAATTCCCGTATGCAGCGACGTGTATTGGTTACAAGCTCATGTCATCAGAACACATGGTTAAAATGCAAGAGCAGTAGCCTTGTGTAAATTATGTAAAACCCTGCCCAGGTTGTCCAGGACCACTATAAGAAATAACCTTTTTACCTTGTTTAATATAGAATAACTGTAATCAAGTTTGAAACACCTCAAAACAGAAAAAGCTTCCATGATGTACCCCAAACAATGCAAGGAACAGTAGATTTTTATATAGAGACTTGTTCAATCTCCAGCCATTATGGTCATGGTGGCCACGGTACCCCTGGCGCAAGTCGGGTAGCAAACCGCTCTAGTATCGGGCCCGGGGGATTAGTCGGCCTGCGGATCGGAAACCCACGGATAAAAAAAAATATATATATATATATATATATATATATATATATATATATATATATCTCCAGCCATTTTCAAATATTCAAATAGGTTGCATTCATTAATAATGAATGTATGTCTTTGCATCAGCTTTTACATCCGTCCTCCTTTCTGTGTCTCCATCTGGTGCCCGTAATTTTATCCAACAATAAATGTGTTTCAATCAAACAAGAAAGGCATATACTACCTTTGGTAAAAAGAAAGAAAAAAAAACGAAGAAGACCAAGGCATACAATATCAATTGTGTGGTGATCAAAGAGCCTATTACTCTATAAATACAGTAAGAACAAACTATCACAACCAAGGATCATTTTAAGTGATTTTTGCAATTTGTACACAAGCTGCATTCTTAATCCAACTAAGTAAACAATGATGGAACTGCATAAAGAATAAGAAAGAAAAACCTTTTGATCTGCAGTAGTCTGGGATTGTATTATAGGTTGAGGATGTATATAATTTACATTATGGTGCAGTAGTTTTGGAATAATGAATGCATGTCTTTGCATCAGCTTTCTGCATAGAGATTAGGTAAATTGTTTTGGAGTAAGGAATGCAAGTCATTGAATCAGCTTTCCGCATAGAAATTAGGTAAATTGTATACTATCCTTCGGCACCATAATGTAAAATATATACATCCTCCATCCAAGAGTCCCCCATTTGACTTTTGATGTTTTTGTACATATTTTTTAAGATAATTTTTCAATACTGAAATTCAAATAAAAATTGTAATCGGAGACTTTACTGGAAAAATTTACGTCTGTCTACGAAACATCATAAAATGGTTTTAAAAAGTTAAAAGTCAAATACAACTCTCTTTTTTGGATGGTGGTAGTACTTGTTGCAAGAACATAACTTGTGCACCCAGATACAAATGGGCCTAAGGTATGATTTGATTACAACCATCATGTCTATTCTCAAGCCAAAGAAAACTCTAAAGTCTAAACATTGCTAACCTTTTCTTGGCGCCACTTGGTTTCCCATTGCACATCCAACATTTTATCAGCAATTTCTCTTTGGGCATTGAGAAGAACTGTCATCTCATCCATTTTTTTGGGATCTTTGAGGTCTTCCTTAGTCCATGAAGATGCATTGAGTGGAAGATTTAGCCCCTGCAAATGCTTTATCGTCAAATTGAAATACCAAGTGAATGAAAGTAAAGGTCCCTTGATAACTCGTGTAAGCAAAAAAATTAAGTTAATGCCATACGCAACAATCCGTAGATAACAGTACAAAATCTAGTGCTAAGAAATCCAAAAGTATGCCTCTTTTCTCCTTTTGAGTAGAGAATATATAGCACAAAATAAGGAATAAAGGGGGACAAAATAATAGAATATTAATGTGTAGATAAGAAATAACCAAAATACACATTTTAAATAAAATAGGATCAAAACAAAGAAATAATTATTTGATAAATGCATATAAACATGATCATTCGTGCACGAAGCATCACAAATTGTCACATTTGACACATGCATCACATAAACTAAATTTTACCATTTTTCCGATACTAGGATGCCTACACTTGTTTTTGACAACCTGATATGGCTAAGGCCAAACTGACATTGCCTCCTTCAGTTCCCGTTAACTCAAAACTGTACTGGCCAACTCGTCCTCTCAACACCAAAAGTTCAATTTCTTCAGTTTCTTCTTAAAGTTGAATTGTACTCTTATGAGTGAATACATGATTACTTGGTCAAATTCAAAGTATAATGATAGTTAGCAGACCTGTCCAGACTACACAAACTGCATTGGCCAAGTCACCCTCTCAACAAAGTATGAAAAACTTCAATTTCTTGAGAAAAATCTTAAAGCTGAGTTGCACTCTTATGAGTAAATACAAGATTACTTCATCACAATCAAAGCATGATGGTAGTTAGCAGAATTTTCCTGGCTAAATGGACTAGCTGCAAATAAGAAAATAAGCACATACCCCCCAATTTTGAGGTCGTGGGGGAGGATCAAGCTTCATTACTTCTGCCTCCAACGCCTTCTTGGCTTTGTAGTAAGGGATGTTTCTCACGACAACAGGATCTTCCCTAGCACGGACAGGATCTACAGAAACTAGGGCCTGTATAGACAAATATATTGTTAATACAAAATTTTCTCAACCACTTCTTTTCTTTTTCTCCTGATTCAGGGTATATTTTCATCCAAAGTTTATTTTAAGAGCATCAAGTTCAAAGGACATGTAGAATGCCGAGTAATAATGAGATATTTACTTAAAATGCAATCAAGATAATTCTTTATTTAGTCCCACCATGGCTAAGAGAGGTGTAAATATAGCTGATAATAAATTCCAGATACCTGTAACTAAAACGGAAATTCTGCTTAAGTATTAAGTATCGCAGAAATGCCAGAAATTATTCTCTTTCATAATGTATTGGATATTTATTACAAAAAAATTGGTTGTAGTGGGAGAGCCGGTGATAGGGTTAACTGTTTCTATGATTTGAAATATCATATCTCTTCAAGCATTTCTCATATGCATGATATTATTTCCAGAAAAGAAAAAGGGTGGGCATCTCATTTCATTTCAATAATTTTAAATGACAAGTACAAGCAGAATATAATGATCATATCAGAATTGAAACTGAGCTTCAGTGGAGTTGCAAGTTGAGAAAATTACTAGAATTACATTCTTAAATTGATAATGCCGTTACCGTGACTAATCGCTAAGAAAAATTAACAATGATAATGGTAAAATAACAGTAAAAAATAAAGACGAATGACACCAAATAGCATGATAGCAACAGTAACAACAAATATGTGCTTATTCTGACTATCTATTGTTCTATAGAAGAGAGAAAATTATCGTACTTCTTGCAAATACTCCCATCCAGGATTGCGCTTGGCTACCACATCTCGGAGTTCATCATACCGCATAGATTCCTAAGCCAGCATTAAGCAAAATCAAACAAATAAAGTAATCATGAGGACAAGGGCTACTAAACATGTAATAAAGCTGTGCATATTAGTGATCCTTACAGGAATTTCATGCAATTAAATGCCATGAAATAGTATGAGACATATGCCATAATCTATCAAAAGCTTTCAGTTAAATGCAAAAAAAATACAAGGTCCACTGCATTTAGAATCAAACATCTATCATAATTTGAACAACGTAATTCTAGAATTCATGTATTCATCCAAACAATGGACCACAAACACCGAGTTATCTTGTGTTGAAAAAATAACCTGCATCAGAAGAACACACAAGATGCCTCACCCACGAGCATAATTTTCTTATATTCTTGAATGCAATAAGATAATAAAGGCCTAACATCTTTTTCTTCTCTTTTTTTTTCTTTTTTTGGGGGTGGGGTTGGGGGAGGAGAGCTCCATGGTTCACGATCAGGACACCTCGACAAATCTGAAATATGCATCTCTCAAGATATTGGCTATTTATAAAAGATGAGGATGGTTTGCCGGTCTGATCATTACTCTTTTCAATTCAGTTTATAAGCAGGGTTATGGGATTTATGGAACTATCCAGAATACCTGTTCCCTCGATATGAGAAAGCCCTTTATTTGTCAGTAGATCCAAACCCCGAATTACTGCACAAAGTGAAATTGCTAAAGGCAAGTGAACTCAGTAAAACTGAATGCTTTGTCAAAGGTTCTTGATCCATTTGCAGTTCACCGCTCAGCCCATAGCCTCATAGCTATAGGGGAGGACTAATCAAACCACATAAAAGGTAGATCGGAATAGACTTTCCCTTATATGATTTTGCATATAAACTAAAAAAAACTAGCGCACTCCTTCCTTAACAAGTAAGGCCATTGTAAGGCTAGGGAGTAACTTGTTTGGTCTTGCGGTGCACTCATTCCCATTACGAGAGTCTGTCCCTTAGCCTAGTCTATATCCACAACTCACGCAACTCTGTAGCGACATCTCACTACTACTTAATTAATTAATTAAAAGGTAAACTATTTCATAACCTCAGCTTTCCTGAACCGGCTAACCTTACTTCATAACTTTAGCCTCCGTTTCTTTATAGTTCGACTAACTGACTTCGTAACCTCAAAGTACATTTTTTTCTTACTCTAGCATAGGCCTTCACCACTTCAAACGGCCGCTTCGAAGGTAAATTTTCATACTGGTGATCATGCTAATCAAATTACTCTTCTTATGGCTCAAGGAGCCTAATTGCAGTACATACTGTAGGAGTCGAACTCAAATAGGAACCACAATCAATTATAATTCCATAGAAATAACACAAAAAGGCTTGATTTTATTTTTTAAAAATTGAAAAGTGACAGAGCAAAGCTTATTGCAAAAGAATAAAGGCATTCCTGGATAACTATGATTTTAAAAAAATGGGAAACAAACCTTGTATTGCCACCAGATCTTCTTCTTGACATCGTCATCAAAATCAAATCCTCCCATAATCTGGGGCATGGTAATCAACCAAAATGCAGCAATACTTGGGTCTTTCATGCTGTCAACTATATGCTGAAACAATAAGAAGCCACCAAGATATCGAAAACAAACCATGAGCATGATGGTACAAAGTATGAGTCATTCCCACTTAATTGTATTTGCTGAAAAATCAACAAAATTGGTATCCACAAACATACACTCACGAGTGTGTGCACAGAGCATTTCTAAAAAGCAAGAGCAAATCTTTTTTAGGAAAAAAAGAATTCAAGTAAACATTAAAAGCTAAATAAAACCCTCAGAAATTTCTGCAGAGCAAATCCCAGCATCTTCGAAGAATTATTTTTTATGGACGCCAGCGGCACAATGACATCATAAATGTAATCATCCTAATGAATAAAGTGCATATTCTACCATCAATGATAGAATGAATTACCATTGCTGTAAGGCATCCAAAATGATATAAAAGCAACAAAATGTAAAATATTTTGATTAAATCTAATCAATAGAAATCTTATGCGCAAAAGAGATAATACGAGGGAAAACACAAAACTAGCCTCATAAGGGTAGTCCATCTTTCTCATGATGTTATAGGCTTTCCATGGAGGCTCCATAATCTGCAGAAAGGAAACATAAAATTAGGACAACAAAGCTTTAAAGCAGATACACCAATGAAAAAGAAAGCAGAAGAAACACCAATTAAATTTACAACTGGACAAGTGAACAACTATGAAGGTGAAAAACCATACAGTGACATTATGTAAATTGTAAAGCAAGCTCCCGAATAATTGAAGACCTTATCTCTTGAACAATAAACAATAAGATGTTCAATGCCCCTCTTATTCATTCCTATCAAGTCACTATAATTGTGTTATGACTTATGAAGTCCTTAAGGGGGTGCAACAGGGTACAGAAGCAAAAAACCCAACTACCCAGCACCTAGATACATCCACTGAGAATCCCTATAAATGTAAGAAGGCTATAGAAAAATATATATTCAAGCTTCAAGAGGGAAAAAGAGCTATCCAATCATATCCTGGGAACACCTCATCGACAAAAGGAGAAAGGAAGGGGAGGGGATGCTCAAAATAAAATCTTTTCTTGACTTATAGACCTCATAAGCTATTCAACATTGTCTCCACTCCACGAAGCATAAATCTTTGAACACCAAAAAGTATAACAACCACAACTGCTGGTCCACCACAGTGAAGAACAAGATAACCAAATGACTACTCACCTTGGCTAGCCATGCAGCACCAGTCTAGGAAGACCTTATTCCTCGGCTTATCAGTGGAACAGCTCAGTTATCATGAATCAAGAATAATTGGAATCAACTGGAAGGCCCTTATATAGTAAACATTATGTCCAAGCAGATTATGGCAGTGTCTCCTTATACCTCAAGGCCCTCAACAACCCTTTTTCTTAATGTTGTTATACACTCGCTAAATATACAAAGGACGACTAAGAAATGCTTTCCTCACAAAGTATTTTTGCTCATAATAATTGAAACAGCAGCAGGACATGTGCATGTAATTTCTGCATCTGCTTATGGACAATAAAATATACTAGATGTAATAACCCGAATTTTTGTTAATAATTAAATATTGATTTTATTTTTCCTAAAAGCATAAATGAATGAAAAAGGTAAGTTACTAATTTACGTTTGGAAAGTTATTCTTTTAATAGATAGTTAAATAATTAACTTAATTAAAATTGAGGAGTCCATTAAGGTGTTGGTAACTCATATTGTTTTCTTATTACATTTAAAGAGTGGAGATGTAACCCTAATCCTATTCTAATTTAATTAGTTGAATTCTCGAGTAGAATTCTTATACGCATTGCAGTCCATTAGAAAAATCATAATTAATTCATCCGATGTCGGAATTGAGTGAATCCAAAGACTATTTCTTTTAATTTTTTGTTCTCTACGATTATGAAGAGGAAGAGAAGTTATTTGACATCATCTTCATGCCTTAAATTGCTGAAAATCGCAACATGTCCTGATTCTGGTCACTATTTTTAGCCCTACATTTAAAAATTTGTAACTAAATCATATTAACTCCGAATCGACTGATTCTTGAGCCTATTTCGTGTATCTTTTCGAGAGCTATAATTTGATTTTGAAGACTTTAGAAGACCACGAAATTCAGATTATTTACGGTTGCGTATTGGAAAAAAAAAGGCGAATAAGGTAAATATTATTTCGTATTTTGAATTTACGTTTAGTTATAAGGGTTTTTAAATTAGAGATTATTTTTAAATAAAATATAGACATGAAATTAGATATCATGATAATCGGAAAGAGGAGATAAATTTATATAAACTAATATAATCTCATTGAATGTGAACGTTAAAATCTGGAAATCAGTTTTTATATTTTAAGGTATATTACGTGGGTTATATCTCTTAATCCAACTGTTGGATAGTTATAATTTTTGGATATGTTATACATATATAAGCTGAGAATATGTTCATCAATTTTGAACTGATTTGTTTTGAATTTTAAAAAAGGGCAGCAGTGAGTTCTAATATTTAAAAATGTATAACTTAATGATTTTAAATCCGATTTGGGTGATTCTTGAGGCTAAATTGGAGTATTTGAAATTTAGTTTTTGTTTATAATTTTAGATTTAGAAATAATTTAAATATGAGGGAATTTTGGCAGAAATAGTGACCTAAGGTCTTGATGATATTTGGACAGATTTGAGAATTGGATGTTTAGGATTTATGATTAATGATTAAAACTCTAATTATGCAGAGGAGTGTTACAAGGTGAAGTAGTAATTGATTCTCTGGTTGAAACGACGTTTTGTATCATGAGATTAATCTTTTGGGTACTTGTGTTGTAAGTGTTTTCCGAACTATTTAGTGCTTTCAAATTATCGTTTACTTTTATGTATGCCTTACTAATTACTCGGATGCCTAAATGTATTGTTTTGAAATTTGTTATGTTTTATTTAGGCTTCCATTTAAATTAAAATGTTATGTTCTTTTATTTCAAACTTCAGATAAGTATTTATTTTGAATTGTGAAAAGGATTATATGATTTTGAACTATGAAATAAGTATAGTTTTGAATATAGATGAGATTGTGAAACGTTTTTGAAATCCTCAGTGACTATGTATAGAACAGTTAGTGTTTACGTTTAGCTTCAGAGCTAATATAGGACCTACTAAGGCGCGCACTTTTTAGATATCCTTCGGGGAGCGTGCATTTTATAGATACCTTAACAGGGTGCGTGATCATTGATATTATCGAACTTTTGGGCCGTGTTACAGTGCTATTGTAACCTTAGTCGTTAGGACTGTGGATTAAAAGATATATTGTATACATTTAAATTATTTTTGGAATGTGAATTTAATAGTTATAATGTGTTTTAGTTTTGAAAGTATATTTACTATTAAAATTTATCGAAACAAATATTCCTTTCGATTGAAAAATATTTTGCAAATTGTACTTGATATGAAGGATTGCTTACTTGTTTGGCTTCATTGCTCACCCCTTACAATATTACATGTTACCTTGTTTCAAGAGCTGGAACGTTATGGATAAACATGATGAATAATTTAAGTTTCGATATAATATTATGGTATGATTTTGTTGGACTTTGATTTAGAGGAGTTGCAGTACCTCCGTTGATATTGTTTTAGGCTCAAGACTTTTGCTTATTCGATGAAAATTTTATTGATTTGTTTTGATAGTTACATTATTTATTTGGTTTTGTAATTATTTTGAGCGCAATTGGATTTTAGTAGCTTTGCGGGCCTTTGAGCTTGCGGCGCGGGCATGTAGCGGGTTTGGAGTATTACACCAGAGATCAATAAATAAAGGAAAGCAAACAATTAAGTCTTAAAACTTTTTTTTAATGACTAAACAATATTTACCTTATTCTCTTACCTTTTTGTTTGTTATATTAGTTGACTAATATAATACTTCATCCGTCCCGAAATAAACGTCCTAATTGATTTCGACACACTAATTAATAAATTTTTCTTGTACCTAAATACCCCTTTTGATTACTTATTAATTGAAGTATTTCTTCAATTTTCTTTGACCCCAATAATTACACTTCCGCTCGTCATTTAATTCTCTAGATACATTTTTTTTGTAACTCACATTCTCAATAAGTACATTAAATAGAAAGAGATGTTATAGTAAAAGTGGTATAGTATACACCAGTTTCTAATGTAAACATTTTCACATTTATTCAATTTCCAATAAAAGTTGAGTAAAAAGATTATGAGGGTATAAGAAAAAGAAATGAATAAAAATAGTTATTAATATAGAAATATGACATTTATTTTGGGACATCCTAAAAAGGAAATTAGGACATTTAAAATGGGATGGAGGTAATATTACAGTTATTTAATCTCGCATATCTTCAAATATTTAACCAAGGCTTGCATTATATGTGTGTGTCACCAGGGGAAGTCATGAACAATTTGAGAACATTGAAACAAATTGCAGAGTTATACCACAGAATAATCATGAAAGGACTCACATCATCCGCGGATATCCTTATTTGTAACTTGCCTTTGCATTCTGGACATCCCATCACACCCTGCAATATTATTAAGTAACATCTAATTTTAAAAAAAAATTGAAAACATAATGTTGAGATGCCTCAAAATTTCCACTGCATGGACAAACATGCAAGTAAATAGGTATGAATTACTAAATAACATGAAAAGCAAAAGTCAAATGTCACCCATAGATGTTTTTTAACAACTTCCAATCAGAAATCTCCACAAAATAAGTCATAAAACGATTGAAATGGCACAAGCCTAAACTAGGAAAAAGGACTACTATATAAAGTTGGGAACTAGATATTATTAAGACTGAATACGGGCAATAGATTATCATCAAAAGATGATGAGAATCATGAGCCAGTGTCAGGTTTTGACTTCGAAGAAGGAATGGCGTTATAAAGTAAGGGTCTGAAAAATTAAGGATTTCGTCACAACTGGTTGCAGTCTCTTACCGATCCATCACAATTTGGACAGTCTTTGGATGGCAAAGGCACACCAAAATTCATGCTGGAAGGAAGGTGAACTAACTCGGCTCGATTTTCAGCAATTGCATCAGAAATACATTCAGCTGTTGCCTTCTCTCCACTGCAGGACGGTTTTTGAACAAATCAGGATATTATGTTGTGTATCTCGCAGTTGTGTGACAAACGTGAACAGATTTGCAGTTATCAACAAGAGTAATGAAAACACTGACTACTTATCAGTAGGAAAGGAATTGACAGCATGAATTATCAGATCCAGCCTCTAAAAGACATAATCATAAAAGAACAAGTATTTTAAAAATAAGTATACGTTTTGCCACCACAAGATACAAATGCATTACTAATAAACATACCTTTTCAAGGTGTACTTTTTCACCTGATACTGCACCTTCCCTGAACCTTTGCACATGGTACACTGCAATGCCTGCCACCCGTTGCACGTCCGACAGTTCCTACAATTTAAGGGTAAGTATATTAATACGAAATGGCTATGTAGTTGTATTTAGTAAATTAATAACAAAGTTCAACATTATTTGATTTAACATCTACTTATCAGTTGAGACAGCACTACAATTGTGGAAGATTTACATTGATTCCACAGAATTAAAATTAATCTTAATCAATAAATAATTTGGCAACAAATATTCAAAATTTGGACAATACATTTTAAGTGATAATAAATATAGAATCATGGTTTGTCAGAGCATAATCAATAAAATATCTCTGAATAGTAAATTGTAACAAAAAGTTACACTGGAGCGTCATTTATAAGCACAGGTGAAGTTAAAAATAAATGTAACATACTATTGCTTGATTATGGTTTTTGCTTATTTGACAAAGAAATTACAACTTATCTAAAATCTAGAATGGACATCTTTTCTGGAACTTTTGAATAAACAATATGATACGTGTAATTTGTCAAATCACTGGATATATAATAAATGGCATTCCAAATCTGGATTTTGAGTTAGACACAAGGAAATTTATTTTGAAATTTTAAGGCTATGTTTGGAACTTGGAAAATGCGAGTGAAAAGAAAGGAAAAGTAAGGAGGAAAAATAATCGTAAAAAATCTGGGAGCTTTATTAACATATATTACTCAAAACTTCCCATTATACTTGATATCAGATACTTAAGAAGTATGAAATTAAGATAATTTTTTCCTTTCTGACACTAAATATTATTTCATTTTCTTTCCTCACTTTTTCCAAGTTCTAAACATAGCTTAAGGGGAATTGCTGCTTGAAATTGGCCTTGAAAACACGAGAAACACCAATGTGCTTTTACCAACAATGACACTCATTCCCTATCTAAGCCTTTTCCTTGTAATTGTAAATCTAATTTAAAAGCTTCCAAATTTTCTAGGATTTTCGATGGCTTCATGCTGAAAATACAGGATTATACATAAACTCGGGTGTTCAACCTCAACAATCAGAGAGATGGAGGGTTTGTAAATATCATCAATACCAAGACATTGCATTCAACTACCGAACTAGGATGCTTAGAAATTCAGAGAATGGTCTCTATCTATTTCACACTAAGATGATGGAGCACAAATACATAATCATTTCCATATGATGACGATGACGATGACGATGACGATGACGATGACGATGACGATAGTATAGCAGCGGCCATTAGATTTAATTTCACTAACAGAATTGGTAAAGATTAAGACAAAACTCCAAAGGCATGAAAAAAAATCAAATAATTAGCTTCATGCAACCTAAAAGTAGAGTGTTGACAATATGTAGACATCCCATGGAATTCTGAAAATAATTTTAGATGTGAGTAAACAGAACTTTATAAATTAAATCCATCATCATCTCAAGGGCTATCACGCCTCCAATTAATTTAGCATACTCACGAGATGGAATGATTTTTTCCAGGACATTCTGGCTTCTATCCAAAAGAGAAAGAAGTGCAAGTTCCAATTGTACAGGGATGGGGCCATGTTAATGTGGCTTGAACACTGAAAAAACCTATGACCATATAATCTTTATTATAAAAATAGTTATTCTGGTGCTTAAAAGTCAGTTGCCCAAGTGGGAAAACCATGTATGAGATAAGGCAATATGCAATGGAATTTATGAGATCATCTTAGAGTCTTATACAAACTAACTCTTGGACAATATAGAAAACCTAACAGCTTCGTATTACAATTCAGAAGTTATATAAAAACTAGGATAAAACGATAGAAAGGTAAAGCAAAACTAACAATGCAGAACTTTTCAATAAACTGAGAAACACCTTTGACATAGCACCTTCTTTCCCAGCTCTAGTGCAATATCGTAAGTTCCAAGAGTAGCAACAACCTGCAGTCAATCCATAACGAAGAAGCAACTCATAATTGATATAATGGGATAAAAAGAAAACGGTCGCACTTAATTTTTATCAGATGCATCATCTCATTAACTTATTCCACAAAGAGAGTTAATATTCTCATGTAAATCAAATAGTAAAATACTTATGCTGTTGATGAATGACTTATAATTTCAAGTCGGTCAAATTAAGTTTTTCTTAGTGAAATATAATCTGGTTAGCAATTTAAATGAAAATGTCTATTTATTATGATAGACAAACACTAATTCTGATTTGTTTTTCCTTGCTCAAAGTTATGGAATGCTCATGCAAACCCATCCAAAAGACAAATAACATATAACACAAAACTCAAGACAGTTCTGTTCCGGCCACAGGCAATAATTTGTTCATTCAAAATCTGAAAATGATTATGGCCCATCTAATGGCATCCATTTAATTCTTTCTAAAATCAAAATAGCCTGATGGCTGGTCAGACGGCAGAACAGAAAGATTAAAATATGTTTCTCAAAACCTATAAAGTTTTTTCATTTCACAAGAAGTATCATAAAAATGTAATTACTTTACTGCAAGCATCATAAATTAGCTTTCTGCTTAATCTTATGCAACAAGCATTATATTCTTTCTGAAGTTAAGGTTAGACTGTTAGTCCAATACAGTTCATCATTGGAATGTTGACATCTAGCAACTGACAGCTCATTTAAGCATGGAAACATCAACAAACCAATATTTTGATAGACTTCATCTGAATTTAGGAACATAAACAACATTAGATAAAATAATATTGCCTCCATCCCACACAAAAAGAATATATGAATTTATTATGATTTTCAAAATTACAATTTTGCACTTAATAATTCCTTATTTCCTTTTAAGTAGTTTACAATAATAAATATTGCATTAATCAAAATCAATAAACTAAAATCAATTTGGAATTGCAAATTGACTGGGAAAAAAATCAAACAAGACTCTTTTTGTGGAACAGAGCTGGTATACACCAGGACAATCAAACAGACATGTATTTGTTCTCAACAAAAATAAGAGTAAATAAATAAAACAGACATATATTTGACATCTCAGACAACAACAATTTCAAATTTATTCAATCAGATTACTAAAACCCTTTAAAACTCGCTAACAAGTGAACAAACAGTTGGTGACCCAGTTAAATAAATAATTAGTACTATAATCAAAATCAGAAAGTTGGGGATTCTAAAAATTATTTAACGAAAGCTTACAAAGATTGCAGAGTATGAGAGCTTAGAGATGAATTCGGGGACGCCGAAACCACGGGGAGCGGAGCCGGCAATGTCATAAGCGAGCGTGAACGGAGATAAGACCACCTTTATTGGGAACTCCAATATGTCAATTACCTGCTGCCCATAGTGGCGACTAAATTGCTTATACTGATTGTCCGCAAATCGCTTCACGCTATTCACGAGCCTGTCCGTTCCTTTTGGCATTGCGGTTCAAGAGTGAGAGACCAGGCATGGAGTGATGGGACACACAGCTGGAGAAGGGGTTTGGATAAAGCTGGGGTTTGTTTTGGCTGTAGTGGCGATGGGCTGCGTATCCCGTCCAGGGTTTACGCGTATATTCAGTACACGGAACATCCTGTGACCAAACAGTTCTCACTAACCGCCTCCATTTTATTAAAAAAATAATAATAATAACATAGAAATTTTAACCCTTGTTTTGTAAACTATAGCATAAAAAGGAAGATTTCCCAAAATATATGTAATAAAAGGAAAAAGAGTAATTGTTTTCCTGGTAAAAAAAATAACTTTTAAGTAATATTGGAACATCAGTCTCACATCGAAAGATAAGAAAAAAAATTGTCTGCATATAAGAAAATACAATAGTACCTTCAATTCATGACCTTTTTGAAGCCTGTGGTGGGCTAAGATGACCTAAGAAGATATTATTGGACGAGTGGTTTGAGACCTTATTTTGATGGATACGATTCGGACTTGAGATTTGACCCGAGATTTATTCCGGACTCGGGATTTGACCCGGGTTGTTTCATATAGTATTAAAGTCGACTCTCGAAAGCTCGGGTCGAGTCATCCGATCGGGTTGCGGGAGGTGGGGACACGAATGCTAGTGGTATTATCTCACAATGGAAAGATGGAGGTCCGGAGGCCGTGTCTGTGATCGGTTGGAAGATACTATTGGACCAGTGGGTTTGAAGCCTTATTTTGATGAATTCGATTCGGACTTAGGATTTGACCCAAAATTTGTTCCAGACTCGAGATTTGAAGTCAGAAAATTACTTTTGATATATCACTATAAAAGGATTTTTAATCATTTAAGATGTTACACATATTTGATCAACTTCTTGGTAAATTTTATCAAACTTGGAAATAATACTTTTGGAGAAAATTGACTCCAAGTTTTCCCTATTGGTCGATTTTCATTTATGCCATAAAATTTCACAAATATGATATTTTAGTATCTATTATATATATACTAAATCACAGTACATGACACAATAAATTGACATATGTCATTCTACAAAAGTGACACATGTCCATCTTAATTAATGCTTCTTATTGCCCTTAACAAAAATTGTGAGACCCCAGATTTTATCAATAAAAATTTAAATTTTGTTGAAATAATTTTTTAATATTATGGTGTGAATTTAAGATAATATTATAGTTGTGGGTAGTATTTATAAATTTTGCAAAGTATGCAGTGGTTATATTATATTCGATTGGTCGGGAATATTGCGGTTTAGCAGAGGAATATTCGCATAACTACTCAATCATTGGTGGACCTACAATGTAATTATCATCGGATTGAGAAAACGACAAAATATTTTTTATTGAAATAACGGCGGAAGTTTTACCGTGGTTCTTGTTGAACTACTCGATAGTAAAAGTACGATGTACGTGTGGTTGCGCATAAGAAGCACCAGTATTGATTATTGACGCCTTATGTAAGAAGTCACCGGTTTGATTCCATTATCACGATTAATAATATGAATTATTATAGCGATAATGACGTTTTGTTTTATTCGTATTATTAACGTAATAAAAGCGAAACATCTTTATATATAAAATGAATACTTTATTAAAGTTTATTCTATAAATATAATATATTATATTTTATTACGTAGTGTTGCGTAGTGTTTTGCGTAGTGTTTTTGCATAAGTATTGCATAGTGTTTGCGATAGTAAAATGTTTTTTATATAAATAGAATATATTATATTTTATTTAAAAGATTTTTCTTTAAATATGGACCATCGATTAAAAGTAAATCAATCTGACCGTTTCATGGATTAATTCTTATGCATTCCATTTTCCTATAAATAAGCTCATTCCTTCATTATTTTCTTAATTCATTGAAACTCTAGAGAGAGAAATTATAGAGAGAAGTTTATAGAGAAAATTATAGAAAGAAGAAGAGTATTCTCGCTACTTCACTACTTTATATTCAGTTCTTTTTATTGAAGGGTGTTATTCTTTCTTCTTCGAAGAGAACTTCATTATTCCATTCACTATTATTCATTGGAATAACTCCGTAAAAAGTGGCATACCCTATACATAACTTCGTATCATGCAGATACCCTATACTTGGTGAAATCCTTATGTTATTCCATCGCTTATTATTACGTTGGAATAACTTTGTATCTGTGGTTTACCTATACTTGGTGACATTCTTCTATTATTCTCATTGGAACATCCATGTCATGTGTTTTACATGGACTCGTTCCGCTTTTTATTATTCTGTTGGAACATCCCGTCGTGTGTTTTACACCAGGACTGGTTAAAATCTTTATCATTCTCATTGAATATCCTATGTCGTGTGTTTTACACCGGATCCGGTTCCATCTTTATTATTCTCATTTGAACATCCCGCTTGTGAATTTCACCGACCGGGTTCCGTTATTATTATTCATTGGAATAACTTTTGCATCGCAATCGCATGCATACGTGGTGATTTCTTTTGTTATTCCATTCTTTATCATACCCGGTTGGTTAAAACTTTGACTTCTATACTCCATGAAATTAGTAGAATATCCTCGATATTTGCGTTTCATCCAAAGATCTTTTCATGGAAATATTCTTCCGATCATTCTTGAATTTAACTCTGTAAACAAAGATCATGTTGATAATTTGGACGTTAATAATTCATGGATTAAATAATTCTTGAACTTGTTTTATTGAATTATTATGTCATTGTCATCATCCTCATGTTATATTATGTTATCTTTGGCTTACGTCATAGATGAACTTAGTATGATTATGACCGAGGATCATTCGGTATAATCATGACTTGATATAAATGATGTGACAAAAAGTCCTCGATGGGCTCTCAGAATGCAATTGATGGATAGTTTTTGGTATGATTATGACGGGGTGATTCAGATAGTCGTGACCATTGATAATTTGATGAAAATCCTTGGCCGTGGTACGGGGATGATTAGATGTGGTGGTTTATTTATTAAAATTTCGAGTCTCAAATGATAAAAATTGATGAAAACCTTTTAAAACCTAAAAGATAGTAGACTTTATTCTCTACTTGACTCTTTTAATGGGTTCTTTATTCCGCTGCAGATTAAACCTGTTGTCTATTGTATTTTATCGCTTTAACATCTTTGTTGAAGGCTAATGATAATTTATTCTACATTATCTTAGTCATAATATTTCTCATTGGGCTAGTTGAGCTCACCCTTTCTTTCAACGTTTCTTCTTGAGAAATGAGAACATATTTGGGAGACAGTCGGGAACGTAAGTAATGGTCAGAGGATAGCATTAGTAGTCCTCACTATTTCGTGAAATAGTGTGATAATAGTTTGTAATGAGGACTCCTTTTGAGTTTGTATAATATCTAGTAGACAAAATTTGTATTCAAACTATCACGCTTTATGTCAGTATTGCATATACACACAGCTTATATTAGTAAGTTGTATTTGAATTTATGTACCATGTAAGTGGCGACCCAAGATGGGTGACGTATACCTAATTTTAGGGGGGCGCATTAACAGTATCGAGCTTAGGATATGATCCACAGCTAAGATGCGAGATAAGAACTAGAGAGGAAGAGACGGGAATTCCTTGCTAAGTATGACCTACCTAAGTTTATTTGTTATTTAATTGGTCGGTCGAGTATAGGGATAATATTTGATATATTAATTAACCCTTTTGCTTCACAATTCCTTTCGTGTAATAAGAGTGTAACTAGGTTAAGCGGGGGTAACAAGTGGAATAGAAACGGTGGTCATCATTTAGTAGTTATATTTGGTGATTCAACTAGGATGGAGGCACCAAAGGTCATCCCAGCACAAACCAAAGTTTGGTAGTTTAAGAGAGAGCGTTTTTTCTCGTGACGAGAAACCCGAATAAGATTATCACGGGTAAGTAATCATAAGCTCTTGCGAAGTCTATACCGTGTTAGATACCGGTTCTACCCACTCTTTTATTTCACCTAGTTGCGTTCAACGTTTAAATTTGACTCAGGAAGTTAGACTTTGACTTATTGGTTGAAACTTCGTTAGTAAGAGCCTTCGTTACCGCTTACTATTTTTAAATCTTGTTTGATTCAAATAAACACTTTCACGTTACACCGTCGATCTTATCTTTTTGAAAATACTTGCCTTTGATGTGATTTTAGGAATCAATTGGTTAACTACTCATCATGCTTTTCAGTAAGGTTGTTAGCTTTTATATTCATAACCAACTGTTATACTGAATTCAAAGTAACCAAACCCTAAAGTTAATCAAGTGTTATATCAAGCCATAAGTAAAAAGAGCCCCGATCCTTTCATTGTTAACTTCTTGTGTGGAATGCACCGAAGCCGGACTTTCTCAGAGGCGACATACATCGTGAATGAAGATGACAAGTTTATAGGTATCATTGTGAGGTCTTTATCTAGGTTAAGGGATAGAAGTCACAGTTGGTATCAATGTGACGTCTTATCCAAGTCTTGGACGAAAGAAACAGTTTTTGAATGATATTTCTATCATTAATAAATTTCTTGGCGTATTCTTGAAGACTTCCTAGCCTACCCTAGAGCGTGAAATCGAATTTTGTATTGACCCCAAAGACAAAACCCATTTCTTAAACCCTCAAATATTTTTTTCAACTAAAATGAAGCAGGTTTCGTGGTTTATGATGAAAGTCATAATAAAAGCATAGGACTGATGAAAATCATGGGTATATGAAGTATTAGTAAGTTTTATGATGAGTTATGTTGGTTAGTATGTGAAAACATGAAAGTTTCTTAGAAATCACAAAGAGTTGAAAATCGATTTTGGTGAAAAACGTAATATGAAATTCAATTGACCATATCTCCTATTATATTTTGAATTTTGAATGTGGTCAAGTCCTAGAGTTAGATCTACGAGTTACCTAACTAATTCAAGTGGAATTACTGGAAAAGGTGTTGTAGATTTTTGTGTGGACTGATTTTAGCAAAGGAGTGCAAAGCTGCAAAAAAAAAAAATCTTGCTGCCATGATTTTAGAGGGGCTGTTTCGGCCACTTAAATTATGAGAAAAATTCTGGTCTTTTGGGACATGAAAGTATATGGTATAAAGTACCTCCTGTCCAAAAATGAGCTCATTCTGACTTAAAATGAGCAAGTTATGACTATTTCAATATTTAGGTTTTTCCGATGAAAAACGCTATAACCGAAGTTCTATAACTCCGATGACCATAAAATTTAAAATAGAAGCTCACGTTAACATGTGTAAGATCCTTCCAAGATTTGGGAATTTTTGGAGTTAAACTTGAGGTAGCTAATTTCTTAAGGAATTAATTAGAAATTGATTTTTGAAAAATAGTAAATGAATTTTAAAAATTCCGAGAAAAATATATTTTCATCATGGGACTATATTATGCTAAATCCCAGAAAAGAAATATTTTTGAGACTGATTTGGTATTTTCATGAAAATAGTTTAATTTAATAACATATGAGTTAAATATGTTATGTGAAGTAACAAAGTTGAAAATAGGATTTTATGGCTAGAGAATCCTATATAGAGTATATGTATTTTTTTTGATGAGGATTTGATAATTGGTGATGATATTTTATGAGTATGACATTTTTGAATGATTAAATGCATTATATGGTAAAAGCGTAAACAATTAAGATAAATTGTTTATAAATTTTAAGTGATTAAAATATTGTTATAATATTAATGATATTAGATTATGAGATTATTAAGTGATTGAAAATATGGGGATATTCTTGAATCCCGGATAAATTATATTATAAATGTTTAATATTTATCCTTTATCTCATTTGATTGATTCTTTATATCATTATCCTCACGCTATATATTATGTTGAAAGTCATCTCGTGGCACCGTAGATGGACTTGGTATGATTATGACCACGGATTATCGGTATAATCATAACAGTAATTGAATACACAATTATCTTTGGTAGTAGTGCATGGATAATTTGTGGTCGTGATCTTAATGAATACACAATTATCTTTGTCAGTAGTAGTGCATGGATAATTTGTGGTCGTGATCTTAATGAATACACGATTATCTTTGGTAGTAGTAGTGCATGGATAATTCGTGGTCGTGATACTAATGAATATCCTCGGCCCGTAGTGCGGGGATGATTCGATGATATGGATTAATTATTGAAATGAGTCTCAAAGAATGAAATATTAATCCATGGATGTAGTAAAAGTCATCTTTGGTCAGTAGTGCATTGATAGACTTGGTATGATTATGACCACGGATTATTCTAAGATAATCACGACCGTAATTGAAAACACGAATATCCTTAGCCGAAGAAGTGTAATGGAATAATTCATGGTTGTGATACTATTGTCGAGTCTCAAGATTATTGGTTTTTACGGTTGTATATCTTTGGCTCAGTAGTGCAAAGATGAATTGTTAATGAATATCTTTGGTGGGATTGCAAAATGAATTTAATGTTTTCAACGATAAAGGTATTCAAGGTATCCTCAACTCTTTATCATATCAGTCACGTGCATTCTAATTTCGAGGGCTGAAATTCCATAAGGAGGGAGATTGTGAGACCCCAGATTTTATCAATAAAGATTTAAATTTTGTTGAAATAATTTTTAATATTATGGTGTGAATTTAAGATAATATTATAGTTGTGGGTAGTATTTATAAATTTTGCAAAGTATGCAAGAAGTGGTTATATTATATTCGATTGGTGGGGAATATTCGGTTTAGCGAGAAATATATTATAATAACTACTCAATCATTGGTGGACCCCATAATGTAATTATTGGCATCGGATTGAAAAACGACAAAAATATTTTATTGAAATAACGGCGGAAGTTTTACTGAGTGGTTATTGTTGAACTACTCGATAGTAAAAGTAAAGATGTCGTGTGGTTGCATAAGAAAGACACCTGCAGTATTGATTATCGATGCTTATGTAAGAAGTCACCGGTTTGATTCCATTATTGCCGATTAATAATATGAATTATTATAGCGATAACGACGTTTTGTTTTATTCGTATTATTAACGTAATAAAGCGAAACATCTTTTTATATAAAATAGAATACTTTATTAAAGTTATTCTATAAATAGAATATATTATATTTTATTACGATATAGTGTTTTGTATAGTGTTTTGCATAGTATTGCATAGTGTTTGCATAAGTAAAATGTTTTTATATAAATAGAATATATTATATTTTATTTAAAAGATTTTTCTTTAAATATGGACCGTCGATTAAAGTAAATCAATCGACGGGATAGTTCATGGATTAGTTACTTATGCATTCCATTTTCCTATAAATAAGCTCATTCGTTTCTTCATTATTTCTTTTAATTCATCAAACTCTAGAGAGAAATTATAGAGAGAAGTTTATAGAGAAAATTATAGAAAGAAGAAGAGTATTCTCGCTACTTCACTACTTCTATATTCGGTTCCTTTTACCAGGTAGGGTGTTATTCTTCTTCTTCAAGAGAACTTCGTTATTCCATTCACTATTATTTACATTGGAATAACTGTAAAAGTGGCATACCCTATACATATAACCTCAGATACGCCAGATACCCTATACTTGGTGAAATCCTTATGTTATTCCATCGCTTATTATTACATTGGAATAACTCAGATACGCCATTTTTACCTATACTTGGTGACATTCTTCTATTATTACATTGGAACATCATGCGTGTGTTTTACACCGGACTGGTTCCGCTTTTTATTATTCATTGGAATATCACATGCGTTTTTTACACAGGACTGGTTCCGTCTTTATCATTCTCGTTGAATATCCTATCTCGTGTGTTTTACACCGGATCCGGTTCCATCTTTATTATTCTGTTGGAACATCACCGTCTTGTGAATTTCACCCGACCGGTTCCGTTATTATTATTCATTGAATAACTGTCATACGCCAAGCACCGCATGCATGGTGATTTCTTTTGTTATTCCATTCTTTATCATACCCAGTTGGTTAAAACTTTGACTTTATACTCCATGAAATTAGTAGAATATCCATGATATTTGCGTTTCATCCAAAGATCTTTTCATGGAAATATTCTTCCGATCATTCTTGAATTTAACTCTACGTAAACAAGAGATCATGTTGATAATTTGGACGTTAATAATTCATGGATTAAATAATTCTTGAACTTGTTTTATTGAATTATTATGTCATTGTCATCATCTTCATGTTATATTATGTTATCTTTGGCTTACGTGCATAGATGAACTTAGTATGATTATGCACCGTGGATCATTCTCAGATAATCACGACTTGATATAAATGATGTGACAAAAAGTCCTCGATGCCTCAGAATGCGTTGATGGATAGTTTTGGTATGATTATGACTGGGGTGATTCGGTATAGTCGTGACCATTGATAATTTGATGAAAATCCTTGACCGTGGTATGCGAGGATGATTAGATGTGGTGGTTTATTTATTGTCGAGTCTCAAAATGATAAAAATTGATGAAAACCTTTTAAAACCTAAAAGATAGTAGACTTTATTCTCTACTGACTCTTTTAATGGGTTCTTTATTCCACCGCAGATTAAACCGGTTGTCTATTGTATTTTATCGGTTTAACATCGTTGAAGGCTAATGATAATTTATTCTACATTATCTTAGTCATAATATTTCTTCTTGGGCTAGTTGAGCTCACCTTTCTTTCACCGCTTTTTCTTGAAATGAGAACATAAATTTGGGACGAAGTCGAGAACGTAAGTAATGGTCGAGAGGATAGCATTAGTAGTCCTCACTATTACGTGAAATAGTGTGATAATAGGCTGTAATGAGGACTCCTTTTGAGTTTGTATAATATCTAGTAGACAAAATTTGTATTCAAACTAACAGCTTTATGTCGTCGTATTATACCACTACAGATTATATTAGTAAGTTGTATTTGAATTTATGTACCATGTAAGTGGCGACCCAAGATGGGTGACGATACCTAATTTGGGCGGCGCATAACTAAGTATCGTAGCTTAGGATATGATCCCCTAGCTAAGATGCGAGATAAGAACTAGGAGGAAGAGCGGGAATTCTTCGCTAGTATATGACCTACCTAAGTTTATTTGTTATTTAATTGGTCGGCCGTAGATATAGGGATAATATTTGATATATTAATTAACCTTTTGCTTCACAATTCCTTTCGTGTAATAAGAGTGTAACTCAGTTTCGAAAGCGGGGTAATGAATGGAATAGAACGGTGGTCATCATTTAGTAGTTATATTTGGTGATTCAACTAGGATGGAGGCACCAAAGGTCGTCCTGCACAAACCAAAGTTTGGGTAGTTTAAGAGAGAGCGTTTTTTCTCGTGACGAGAAACCCGAATAAGATTATCACGGGTAAGTAATCATAAGCTCTTGCGAAGTCTATACCGTGTTAGATACCGTTCTACCCACTCTTTTATTTCACCTAGTTGCGTTCAACGTTTAAATTTGACTCCTAGAAGTTAGACTTTGACTTATTGGTTGAAACTTCGTTAGTAAGAGCCTTCGTTATCGCTTCTTATTTTTAAATCTTGTTTGATTCAAATAAACACTTTCACGTTATTCGTCGATCTTATCTTTTGAAAATACTTGCCTTTGATGTGATTTTAGGAATCAATTGGTTAACTACTCATCATGCTTTTCAGAAGGTTGTTAGCTTTTTTATATTCATAACCAACCCGTTATAATGAATTCAAAGTAACCAAACCCTAAAGTTAATCGGTGTTATATCAAGCCATAAGTAAAAAGAGCCCGATCCTTTCATTGTTAACTTCCTGTGTGGAATGCACCGGGCTTGGACTTTCACGTAGGCGACATCGTGAATGAAGATGACAAGTTTATAGGTATCATTGTGAGGTCTATTCTAGGTTAAGGGATGAAGTCACAGGTTGGTATCAATGTGACGTATTATCCAAGTCTTGGACGAGAAGAATGATTTTGAATGATATTTCTATCATTAATAAATTTCTTGGCGTATTCTTGAAGACTTCTAGCCTACCCTAGAGCGTGAAATCGAATTTTGTATTGACCAAAGAGACAAAACCCATTTCTTAAAACCTCAAATATTTTTTTCAACTAAAATGAGCAGATTTACGTGGTTTATGATGAAAGTCATAATAAAAGCATAGGACTGATGAAAATCATGGGTATATGAAGTATTAGTAAGTTTTATGATGAGTTATGTTGGTTAGTATGTGAAAACATGAAAGTTTCTTAGAAATCACAAAGAGTTGAAAATCAGATTTTGGTGAAAAACGTAACATGAAATTCAATTGACCATATCTCCTATTATATTTTGAATTTTTGAATGTGGTCAAGTCCTAGAGTTAGATCTACGAGTTACCTAACTAATTCAAGTGGAATTACTGGAAAAGGTGTTGTAGATTTTTGTGTGGACTGATTTTAGCAAAGGAGTGCAAAGCTGCAAAAACCGAAAATGCTGCTGCCATGATTTTAGAGGGGCTGTTTCGGCCACTTAAATTATGAGAAAAATTCTGGTCTTTTGGGACATGAAAGTATATGGTATAAAGTACCTCCTGTCCAAAAATGAGCTCATTCTGACTTAAAATGAGCAAGTTATGACTATTTCAATATTTAGGTTTTTAGATGAAAAACGCTATAAACCAAGTTCTATAACTCCGATGACCATAAAATTTAAAATAGAAGCTCACGTTAACATGTGTAAGATCCTTCCAAGATTTGGGAATTTTGGAGTTAAACTTGAGGTAGCTAATTTCTTAAGGAATTAATTAGAAATTGATTTTGAAAAATAGTAAATGAATTTTAAAAATTCCAGAAAAATATATTTTCATCATGGGACTATATTATGCTAAATCCCAGAAAAGAAATATTTTTGAGACTGATTTGGTATTTTTCATGAAAATAGTTTAATTACTTAACATATGAGTTAAATATGTTATGTGAAGTAACAAAGTTGAAAATAGGATTTTTTACAGAGAAACCTATATAGTATATATATATTTTTTGATGAGGATTTGATAATTGGTGATGATATTTTATGAGTATGACATTTTGAATGATTAAATGCATTATATGGAAAAGCGTAAACAATTAAGATAAATTGTTTATAAATTTAAGAAGTGATTAAAATATTGTTATAATATTAATGATATTAGATTATGAGATTATTAAGTGATTGAAAATATGGGGATATTCTTGAACTCGGATAAATTATATTATAAATGTTTAATATTTATCCTTTATCTCATTTGATTGATTCTTTATATCATTATCCTCACGCTTATATTATGTTGAAAGTCATCTCATGTGGCTGTAGATGGACTTGGTATGATTATGACCACGGATTATTCGGTATAATCATAACCAGTAATTGAATACACAATTATCTTCGTCAGTAGTGCATGGATAATTTGTGGTCGTGATATTAATGAATACACAATTATCTTCGCAGTAGTGCATGGATAATTTGTGGTCGCGATATCTTAATGAATACACGATTATCTTTCGTCAGTAAATGGTATGGATAATTCGTGGTCGTGATACTTAATGAATATCCTCGGCACGTAGTGGTGGATGATTCGATGATATGGATTAATTATCGAAATGAGTCTCAAAGAATGAAATATTAATCCATGGATGTGGTAAAAGTCATCTTCGGTCAGTAGTAGTGCATTGATAGACTTGGTATGATTATGACCACGGATTATTCTAAGATAATCATGATCAGTAATTGAAAACACTAATATCCTTAGCCAAGAAGTGCGTGGATAATTCATGGTTGTGATACTATTGTCGAGTCTCAAGATTATTGGTTTTGCATTGTATATCTTTGGCACGTAGTGCAAAAGATGAATTGTTAATGAATATCTTCGTAGGATTGCAAAAAATGAATTTAATGTTTTCAACGATAAAGGTATTCAAGGTATCCTCAACTCTTTATCATATCAGTATCGCACTTAATTTCGAGGGCTTAAATTCCATAAGGAGGGAGATAGAGAGATTTGATTTTATCAATAAAGATTTAAATTTTGTTGAAATAATTTTTAATATTATGGTGTGAATTTAAGATAATATTATAGTTGTGGGTAGTATTTATAAATTTTGCAAAGTATGCAAGTGGTTATATTATATTCGATTGGTCTGGGAATATTCGGTTTAGCAGGAAATATTCGCATAACTACTCAATCATTGGTGGACCCTAATACACGTAAATTATCATTTGATTGAGAAAACGACAAAAATATTTTATGAAATAACGGCGGAAGTTTTACCGTGGTTATTGTTGAACTACTCGATAGTAAAAAGTACGAGAATACGTGTGGTTGCAGATAAGTAATACATTACGTGTATTGATTATCGATGCTTATGTGAGAAGTCACCGGTTTGATTCCATTATCATCGATTAATAATATGAATTATTATAAGCGATAATGACGTTTTGTTTTATTCGTATTATTAACGTAATAAAATGTAAACATCTTTTATATAAAATAGAATACTTTATTAAAGTTATTCTATAAATGTAATATATTATATTTTATTACGATAGTGTTGATAAGTGTTTTGTATAGTATTGCATAAGTATTGCATAGTGTTTGCATAGTAAAATGTTTTTATATAAATAGAATATATTATATTTTATTTAAAAGATTTTTCTTTAAATATGGACCGTCCGATTAAAGTAAATCAATCCGGATAGTTCATGGATTAATTCTTATGCATTCCATTTTCCTATAAATATAAGCTCATTCCTTCATTATTTTCTTATTTAATTCATTGAAACTCAGAGAGAAATTATGTAGAAGTTATATAGAGAAAAATTATAGAAAGAAGAAGAGTATTCGCTACTTCACTACTTCTATATTAGGTTCTTTTTACAGTAAGGGGTGTTATTCTTCTTTCAAGAGAACTTCGTTATTCCATTCACTATTATTTCATTGGAATAACTTGTAAAGTGGCATACCCTATACATAACCTCAGACACGCCAGATACCCTATACTTGGTGAAATCCTTATGTTATTCCATTGCTTATTATTACATTGGAATAACTCGTGATACGTGATTTACCCTATACTTGGTGATATTCTTCTATTATTCTCGTTAGAACATCTTATGCCTCAGGTGTTTTACACCGACCGGTTCCGCTTTTTATTATTCTCGTTGGAATATCCGTGCGTGTGTTTTACACCGACCGGTTCCATCTTTATCATTCTGTTGGAATATCCTATCGTGTGTTTTACACACCCGGATCCGGTTCCATCTTTATTATTCTGTTGAACATCCCGCTCGATTGTGAATTTCACAATTCGGTTCTCGTTATTATTATTCTCATTGAATAACTCGTTTACGCATAAGTACCGCATGCATGGTGATTTCTTTTGTTATTCCATTCTTTATTATACCCGGTTGGTTAAAACTTTGACTTCTATACTCCATGAAATTAGTAGAATATCCTTGATATTTGCGTTTCATCCGAAGATCTTTTCATGGAAATATTCTTTCGATCATTCTTGAATTTAACTCATAAACAAAGATTCATGTTGATAATTTGGACGTTAATAATTCATGGATTAAATAATTCTTGAACTTGTTTTATCAAATTATTATGTCATTGTCATCATCTTCGTGTTATATTATGTTATCTTTGGCTTACGCAAGATAGATGAACTTAGTATGATTATGACGACCGGGGATCATTAAGTATAATCATGACTTGATATAAATGATGTGACAAAAGTCCTCAAATGGCCTGTGAATGCGTTGATGGATAGTTTTGGTATGATTATGACTGGGGGTGATTCGGTATAGTCATGACCATTGATAATTTGATGAAAATCCCTCGACCGCGGTGATGCGTGGATGATTAGATGTGGTGGTTTATTTATTAAGTCGAGTCTCGCCGATAAAAATTGATGAAAACCTTTTAAAACCTAAAAGATAGTAGATTTTATTCTCTACTGACTCTTTTAATGGGTCGCTTATTCCACCGCAGATTAAACTGGTTGTTCTATTGTATTTTATCGTTTAACATTGTTCAAGGCTAATGATAATTTATTCTACATTATCTTAGTCATAATATTTCTTCTTGGGCTAGTTGAGCTCACCTTTTTTTTTTTTCACCGTTTTCTGTGAAATGAGAACATATAAATTTGGGACGAAGTCTGGGAACGTAAGTAATGGTCCGAGAGGATAGCATTAGTAGTCCTCACTATTACGTGAAATAAAGTGTGATAATAAATGTAATGAGGACTCCTTTTTGAGTTTGTATAATATCTAGTAGACAAAATTTGTATTCAAACTCACATTTTTATGTCGTATTGTATACCTACAGTTATATTAGTAAGTTGTATTTGAATTTATGTACCATGTAAGTGGCGACCCAAGATGGGTGACGATATACCTAATTTTGGGGCGCTATAAAAATACCATTGATAATTACTTTGATATATATACCCATCACCTTATTTTATGGATATTATCAATGATCGCGTTATTTTAGGATCCATTAATTAGATAACTCTCTTAAGCAACAACCAGATGGATCAATTTAAACACGATAGGGCCAACTTGCTTTTTTTATGAAAATTAGTTTTAATTATTTGAAAAGTAAATTTCCTTTAATATTAGACTTTTATTTATTTTACCTACTTTTCATAGTTCCATGCAATTAAAAATTATTTCCATATTCATTTTAAAACTTCAATCTATTAGCTTCCAAAAAATTCTTCCAATTATTTGAACCACGCTTAATTGATTCTAAAGATATGAAAATTTATTTGCTTAACCAATTTATGGAAAACTCAATCAATTTATAATTCATGTGAATATTTATTTTTATCTTTAAAATAATAATTTTGTAAGAATCGATCTTTTTTAAAATAGTTCAAGAAATCAACTATTACATTATCAAATTAATTTACATGAATTGAAATTATAATTTTCACTAATTGATTAGTAAAAGAATCTAAACTGGGTTTTTTTTATGGGATACTAGAAGTATAATTAATTTTGTCATGAAACTTGAAATTGGTTTAATTATTTTATTAAAATGGAATGAACAATTTACATGAGTTCATATGAGATTGTGCTGATGTGGTAAAATTTTGAATGGAATCTATCTATTATTTATTATCTATTACATGTGCCTTTCCCACATTGTAACACATGTTCTATATAATTAATGTGCATCCCACACTAATTTAATTATATTATAACATAATATTATACCATTTATAATTATATTACAACATAATATTATATTGTTTAAAACATTTAAAATAATTATATCCTAAAATTACTACTTTTCTAATATTATACCATTCATAATTATACCATACATTATATCATATATGTATGGTATAATATTATAATACACGATATAACAAAATAACTACTTATCTAAATCTGCATGCGGATATTATCATTACTAATTTAATTATATTATAGCATAATATTATACCATTTATAATTATATTACAACATAATATTATACTGATTTAAAACATTTAAAATAATATTAAAATAACAAATAATATCAATCATAACTTACTATGTTTATTTTATAATCTCATAAATCACTATTTTCTCAATCTAAAGCGTTTTTATATTATTATTATTTTGATTTTATAATCTCCTAAATCACTACAAAATCTAAACTCATTATGATAATGTTAACTATTCTAATATTATCATTGCTAAATTAATTATTAACTTTTAAAATCACTACTTTTTAAATTCCAAAATAATATTTTAAATTTATAATCCACTAAATCACTACAAATCTAAATTATTTTGGTAATGTCAAACTGCTCGATACGATATCACTTCTAATTTAATTATTATCTCCTAAAAGCACTATTTTTAATCCCAAATTAATATTTTAATTTTATAATCTCCTAAATCACTACAAATCTAAATTGTTCGATAATGTTAATTGTTTTAATATTAGCATTACTAAATTAATTATTATCTCCTAAAATCGCTACTTTTTTAAGCCCAAATTAATATTTTGAATTTATAATCCACTAAATCACTACAAATTTAAATTGTTTTAGTAATGTCAAATGTTACGATATTATCCTTTTTAATTTAATTATTATATCCTAAAATCACTATTTTTTAATCCCAAATTAATATTTTTATTTTATAATCCCTCAAAATCCACTACTTTTTCTAAATCGTTACTAATTTAATTATGTTAAAACATAATTATTGTATCATAAAATAATTACTTTTCTAATATTATAACATTCATAATTATACCATACATTATATCATACATATATGGTATAATATTTTAATACACGTATATAATAAAATCACTAAACTCATGCAGATATTATCATTACTAATTTAATTATATTACAACATAATATTATACCATTTATAATTAAATTACAAAATAATATTATACAATTAAAACATTTAAAACAAAATTAAAATAACAAATAATATAAATCATATAAGTTCTTATGTTGATTTTATAATCCACTAAATCACTACTTTTTCAATCTAAACGATTTTTATATTATCATAACGTAATTATTATCTTCTAAAATCATTACTTTTTAATCCTACATTATTATTTTGATTTTATAATCTCCTCAATCACTATACATCTAAACTGATTCTAATAATATTAACGTGCTCTAATATTATCATTACTAAATTAATTATTATCTATTAAAATCACTACTTTTTTAATCCCAAATTAATATATTAAATATATAACCCTCTAAATCACTACAAATCTAAACTATTTTGGTAATGTAAACTGTTCTGATATTATACTTTGTAATTTAATTATTATCTCCAAAAATCTCTACTTTATGATATTATCATTATTGAGCTATTATCATTACTCTCCGTTATTTATTCAAATTTTTTTATCAAATATGCAATCAATCCCCTTGCAGCAATTGTTGATATCACATATCCTAATTTATTGAAAAAATTTGATAATGGCTTTTATTTTCAAGACCAAGCCATTCTTGCTCCTACACTTGATGCTATAAATAAGGTGAACAAATATGTGATGTATTTATGGTCAGGTGATGAAATACCATATCTAAGATGTCCTATGTAAGGTTGATGAAAACTCAAAAAATGCATGAAGGCATTTACACCCTATAATTTTTAATAGCATTACATCTTCTCGGAATGTCAAACCACAAGATAACGTTGAAGATTGGGGTTCTGTAAATGTTCTCAAAATATATATCGTTGATTTGGTTTCAGTGTAATGTCACGAGATTAATAGTAACTCAATCATGAAAACATCTTATAAATAAAAAGTAATTTCAACAAGCAATTTTGGACACAAAGTTTTCATACCTCGCTTGGTCTTAACACCGTCAAACATTGGATTACCTTTTAAATTTCAACAAAGACAATTTTCTTTGGTTGTTTTCTTTTTCATGACAATTAATAAGAGTCAGGGAAAATCTCTCTCACATGTTGGACTGTATCTGTCACGTCCAGTTTTTAGCCATGATCAATTGTATGTAGTAGTATCAAGAGTTACAAACAAGAGTGGAGTAAAAATACTAATTTGTGACAAAGATGGACAAACATACAATACTACAAAGAATGTAGTTTTTCAGAAAGTTTTTCACAATTTAATGTATAAAGGTTTGACTGTTTCTGGCTATTATCTTTTTGCAGCTCATTATTAGTGTAAACCCTGATTATTTTATTATTATATCTCATAAAATTTTTACTATAATCTATTTTGAATCTTTTTAGGTAAATCTATGATTTACATTTACAAAGCTATCTCGATCGAGGTTTGTCTTTTTACTTTTGGACGACAAGATTTAAAATTCTACGCAAGTCCATTTCATATGTGTTTTACTTTAATTCTTTACATTTTATTTAATATAGAGCTCTTTATGTTTCGTTAGTTTTCAATCCGACAAACACATGAATTTTTTTAGCTAAGTGTGAGACTTTTTTTATCTTGGGCAATACTATTTCTATAAAGAGAGTTGTGGAAAGATAATTATTTATTTGGTTGATAGTTTATGCAATGTTGAAATCAACTATTAAGTATGTCTAAATTCTTATATTTCACTATTGTCCAGATTCCTGTCGCAAATATTTATAAGATTGCAACGACTGTTAAAAAGATCATCTAAGTGCTAATTTTTGTTTGTGTGAATATATTGCACATTCAATAAATATAACTGGATTGAAGACCTAAATTGGAAGAAGCTTAACTGTGATAATTTTGGTACCTATGGTTCAATGGTAATGTGGCAATGAATTTGGTGTATGCAGTTCTTGGCAGAGTTAAATTTTTGTTGGCATGCTTCTTGCATTATTTCAGGTGCATCATGGATTTTATTCTGCTTAGTACAACAAAATTTTGCGCCCTACAATTCTAAATACTGTTGAAAGTGCAAAGGAGTTATATGAATACGTACCTTCAGATTATGGGACAGTGCATTCAATGGGAGGGGCTATGGCTTCATTTTGTGGACTATATCCCACGGTGTTTATATTTATGGCTTCTTCATTTATTGCATTCTATTATATGGATTGTGGCTTTGCATGATTTATTAAGTACTAGCATCCGGTAAATTATTTTCATCATCATTAATATATTTTTTGTATTATGGTAATATCGTGAGTGTTTATACAATTGTCAAAAATTGATAAAAAACTAATGAGGTAATGTATTCGTTCTTTAACTATAACATTGTGTTGTGTATGACACGGTGCTATATTGCTATGTTTTTGGACATGGTGTTTGTTTGACATGAAGATCCAACATAATTATTAATTCTCGTGCTTTTCAGTTTTCACATGTAACATGTGCTTTCCCTTCATGTCTGAGGACCGAAACTGAGACATTCTTTCGTTGTTTTCCCTTTCGTTTAGATGTTAGAATTCTGGTGCAAGTAAGCGTATACGAGACATGGACTCTTCAAAATGCATCAAGTACATGTATCAGATATTTGAGGCTTGGTGAGGTTTGTGTAATGTGTAACATACTTAAAATATATCACTAGCAATCATATTAATATAACAATTCGATGACATTATGCATGACACTTTCTAAATATTTGTTAGTGCTTTAGAATGAAAGAGTTACCCATTTTTAACCATATTGGTTACATTATAAACATTTTATCAAGACATTATATATATATATATATATATATATATATATATATATATATATATATATATATATATATATACACACACACACACACATACCTAAATCATGTATGTAATGTTCGGGGTTTAGTGATCGATTAATTATATATTTGGATATGTATTTGCATATAAAATTTTTATGCAACACTATATAACATATGCTATTAAAATTTGATAATCGCACAACAATCTACCATCTTCTTATTATATTTTAATTTATTAATTGCATATATAAATTTATTATTAACAAAATGAATAATCCCAAAGAAAAGCGAGTTTTGTATCTAGTTTATTTTCCTAAATTACTCTATTTTTTTTCATTTTCGCTTATTCCAATATGTAGTTATTTTAAATATATGAATATAAACCAAACTTATAACTTGATAGATTTCTCAAATAATGTACTCCAAAAATATGACAGAAGTACATTTTATATACAAAATAATATAGTAAAAAAAATAGAAAAGAGTATATATTTTTTTTATCAACTTACCTTTGTTCTCAAGTAGAGTTGACCTAGTGACTTCATTAAAATGTAATAAATAATTAAATATATTAATTATTATATATTATATATAATATTTAGTAAATATGTAAAATTAATCAATTTATTTAAAAAACATTAAACATGTTTGTACAATGTTTAAATACAATTCAAATAAATACTAAATTTATATATATAAAAAATATTAAATCATGATTATAACTCAAAATCAATACGCATTAAAGTGATAAAATTAAGCACAAATAATAAACATCTATATGATACATTCAATTAAATTCGGTTAAAAAATACTAAATATATTTGTACAATGTTTACTTTATACAATTCAAATAAATACTAAATATACATGAAAAGAAAAATATTAAATCATGATCATAAATCAAAACTCAATCAATGATATATTCAATCAAATTCAAAGACTTGAATTAAAAAAAAAATAGGGAACCAATGACCCGATTATCGATCACTAGGTCGACCGGTCCAACCGCCGGATCACCGAATTAACCAAGTTTTGATAAAAAAATTTGTTTTTTCAAATCAGACCAGAATATCGATATATTTTAATTTTTATCGGTCGAACTAGTGCTCCGGTCCATGTTTAATTACTATGCAAATTGTAGTACAATAAGTTATAAAAGAAATATCAAATTTTAAATTTTGTTTTTAGTAGAATGGCAGATTGATTTGCTGTAAAATAGATTACAAAGATATAATGTTTGAAAACTAAATAATTAATTTGACAAATAAAATTAATGAAGGGCATTTATCTTGATAAGTAAAATTTATTGGAGTTTTATTCCCTAGGAATAATAGTGCTCTTAATAAATTGTAATTAACCAACTTAGCTTTTAGCTAACGCTAGTTTTGACTTGACTCGGACCAAAAGAATAAACACCACAATTAAAGAAGAGCCGCCACCGCCACGTGGTCAAATCAACATTCGTGTTTCCAGTCACCGCCGGGCAACGCAATCACTGCCCAGGCTCCGTTAAATATGATCTTTAAACTAAGACCAAAGCATCATTGATTCAGTGCAACAGCAGCAGCCGGGAACGGAGTAAAAATGGTGGCATCATCATCATTATTCTCACAGGAATACTTGGAAAGCAATCTAGTGATGGAAACTAAGAACCTGATATCGGAGTTGTGCCGTCAATTCTATAATCTGGGATGGGTATCCGGTACAGGTGGGAGCATCACCATTAAAGTATACGATGACTCAATCCCCAAACCCCAACAACTCATCCTCATGTCCCCTTCTGGTGGGTATTTCCCGATTTATATCTCCATTCCTTTAATGTACAGTACAGTACAGTAGTATAATATATATATATATATATATATATATATATATATATATATATGTGTGTGTGTGTGTGTGTGTGTGTGTGTGTGTGATGGATTTTGGGTTTGTGGGTAGGTGTGCAAAAGGAAAGAATGGTTCCAGAGGATATGTACGTGCTATCTCCAAATGGGTCCATTCTCTTTTCGCCTGTGCCCAAGCCATATCCTCATAAGCCTCCTAAATGTTCTGACTGCGCTCCTCTGTTCTTGAAGGTGTTATTTTATTTGTTTATTTATTTATTTATTTTGTATTTGGCTCCCTTCCATTACACATTCCCTCCAATTCCATCCAATACACCAATTAATTCATAATTATAATTTTATTAGTAATGATCAAAATATGTTAATAAATTATTGATGGTATTAAGATCATTCTTACAAAAATAAATAAATTAGAATCATTAAAAATAATTTTACCCTGTTAAAAGTTTTTAAAAAAGTTCAACCATTGAAATTACTACTCAATATTATAAAAGTTAATTGATTTTAATTATACCATCTAAAATTATAAAAATATTTTGTATTGGATAGAATTGGAGGGAATGTGTAATGGAGGGGAGCCAAATCCATTTATTTTGGTTAGTATTGGTATTGTTTTCAAGGATTGTTAATTGTAGTTGTTTGCTAAGAGTTGAATTACTGTGAAATCGTGCGTGATGGGTCAAATGTAATAGACTATGGTTGGTTGAATGTGTTGATCAGTATTATAACCTTTTAATTGTCATCAGCTTAAATTTTGATATGATTGTTTATTGTGGATACAATCCGGATTATTGTTAAATTATTGATTTTTTCTTGATCAAATCCATGTTAGCTGAGTGATACTTAATCTTATTGGGAAATTGGTTAATCTTATATGGCGAGTTGGTCTCATTACGCAGTATTTGGTTGTTTATATCTACATGAAAGCGTTTTTGTCATCAGGTTCATCTTACATCCCTTCTAAAGGGTTAGAGCTATATGTACACCAAGTTTGTAGGTAAATTATCTAACTAGTGAGCTAGCAGGGCAATGTGTCTTGGACCTCTTGGTTGTGTATAATGGTTATGCCTCCTGAAAGCAGCTACTCATAAAAGTCCCTTCTTTTGTTTGATTCTGAAATTTCTTTCCCTTGTCTGATTTGGAAAAGTATCGTAAGGCTTCCGCGCTATCTCGAGTTCCTTCTTTCTGTTAATCCAGTTTAAAATAGGCACAAAAAAAAAAAAAAAAAAAAAATTGTCCAAGCCACCTCAAGCATGTTTCAATAACTATAACCAATCCCTGATAGTATCACCATGAATAATTTCACTAGTGTGTGTAAATCTCTTCTATTTCAAGTTTGTAAAAGGCACGATATCTCGGGGTCTAGGGACATAGTTCTGACCTCCCTTCACGATGGTAATGACTCGAACCTTTAGTTAACTGTTTTTATTTATTTATTTACTTATGATTTGGAAAGTTCTTAATAATTTTAGATTTTGTACAAATGATTTAGTTTTTCCTTTGAAATTTCTACTTTTTTTACTTTCTATTAACGATAATCAATTTGCCCTTATTTTCCAGGCATATGAGATGCGTAATGCTGGTGCAGTTATCCACAGTCATGGAATGGAATCCTGTATTGTGACAATGATCAATCCATTAGCAAAAGAGTTTCGTGTAAGATTTTTGTACTATTGCTGGTCTAGTTGAGGAGAAAAGGTTGAACTCATTTTCATGTAATCCAGTTCCAAATACAATCACCAATTTTTATCATACTTGCTCAATAATACACAGACGTGATTTAAGATAAAATAATGTACATGAGTTTCTTTTGATAAGAAAGACATCAGAACCTTTAACCTTATTTTCAATCTCCTGGAAATATTATGTCGATAATGGTTTGCATTTAGGTCATTTTCAAAAGTTTATGGAACATTTTTGATAACTGGTATGGTTTTATAATCTAGACTTCTATTACGTTAATGTGGACCCCATGAACAAAAAGATATCTTTACTTAAACAAGAGTTTCTGGAAATTGTGATTAATAACTCTAGGAAATGATCAACAAATAACTCTATCAAGTAGTTGAAAATATCTTCGACTCCTTTTTTTCAGCACTTATAGTTGTTTCTTCAGCTCAATTATTCTGTCTTTCATTTTGTTTGCAGATCACTCATATGGAAATGATAAAAGGCATTCAAGGGCATGGTTACTATGATGAGCTTGTGGTTCCCATAATTGAAAACACTGCTCAGGAGCGTGAGCTTACAGATTCTCTTGCTGCAGCTGTATGTTCTATTATGCATCTTATTTTCAAATTTTGGTTCTCTTGATTTGTTGCGCTGACAGATGCTTTATTCATTTTACTTTTGTGTTAAAGTACGTTGCCAGGTCAGTTAATTTTACAAGTAAATGTATTACTAACAGGTGCCAAGGGGGGCCAAACCATGTAACCCAGAGTGTAGGTGACAACAAACTAAACTTGACAGTTGACCAAGAAATTACAAATACTATTACATATTGACAGTAGTGGTATATAAAAACTTGATTAAGTGAGTCCTGTTTTCACACTCACCGATGTGTTTAAGGCATCCTGATGGGGACCAGAGATGAAATGGCTGAAAATTCTAATAATATTGGAAATAAATTATTTTATTATTATTAGATGTTTTTATTTAGTGGTGGGGATTTAGGATAGATCACATTGATTAAGATTTTTTTTATGTAGTTAGGATATTTTAGTCCTTTATTACTTTTATATTTCCAAGTAAATTAGGGTTTTGGTTCTCTTTATATAGTGATGATGTAACACCCAGTCCCACATCGAAAGATGGGGGAAAAATTTGTCTGCATATAAAGAAATAAGTTACTACCAATAGTACCTTCAAGTCATGACCTTTTGGGATACTATTGGGTCAGTAGTTTCGATTCGGACTTGAGATTTGACCCGAGATTTGTTCCTGACTCGGGTTGTTTCAGATGAAATCCCCACAAATACATTCACATTGATTATTGATATTGAGTTTCTTTATAATTATTATTGCTATCAATTTTCTACTATTTTTGCGTGGAGGATCCTAGGGACAGAGTAGTGTAGTGTGGACTTGCGGAGCTTTACCCTTGTTACGGGCTTACAACTTTCCAGTTTTCCATGATTTTAGACGTTATTATATCCTTCAGAATATTGTCCTGCATTACATCCCCCTTTCTTTATTTTTTAATAATAATTATATATACATTTTAAAACTAAACGAAGTTCCATTCATGCAAATAATGTACTTAAGGAATGTTGATATATATTACTTGGACGAATTATGCGCATCCCTAATTTTGGTGCATAGGATGCTATAATGCCTTCTTGTTGAAGACATTATATAGGGATCACTGAGCCGTATTGAAAATTGAATGATCATGGCTAAAAAGTATATATTCAGAGGATAAAGCTAATTAGTTTAGTGAGGATCAATATATTTACATTTGACTTCAATTGACCGTTGATTTCCTTAATTGGCATTTTTAGTGCAATGTGTTGTTGCCATGTGTTGAAAATTACTTGAAAATTTTGAACACGGACTACTTTATTAAGGTTTAGTTGTTAATAAATCACGAGTAAGTAGCTCTTTTGATATGTAGTCATTATTCTTGAAATTGAGATGAAAATATATTTTAAAACTCATGATCAATGGTTTCTTTTTCTTATTCCTGACACTACTGTCACGATCTGAGACTTCAAACTACTAGTGGAATCCTTTTATGAATTGCAACCAGTTGTCATCAATTGCTCTAAACATTCTGATTCTGATAATGTTTCATGTGCAGAAGAAACTCAAAACAAATCATGCCTTCTGTCCTGGTTTCATTTGATTATATATTTTGACTGTAAAGCATAGCTTTGACTGATTACACTGTTCCTCTTTTTATAGATTGAAGCATATCCAAAAACAACAGCTGTGCTGGTCCGGAATCATGGCATATATATATGGGGGGATTCATGGATCAGTGCCAAAACTCAGGTTTGTGTGCTAGGGAAAGTATTTTCATTTTATTGTTCGTTTGAAATTTTTATGGATTGTTTCTTTGTTTGCAAGGGATCAATAGATTCAGTTCTTTATCGAATATGATTATATAATTGTAAAGGGATGGCGATGTTTTTAATGTATTCTTGCAAACTTTTGAAATATAGTAAGGGCTGAACTCAGCTTCTTCTTTCCTTTGCCTCAGTTGTGCTTTTGACACAGAGTGCATCTAAATAATATATGTTGATTTAATGGCATAGTAATCCTTACATAGTTTATAGGTTGGTTGAATGTAAATGAATATGGCAGAAACAGAACAGAATGTGCTGGTTTGAATCTTTCCTGTCTCAACAAACAGCACATACAATGCATAGATCCAGATTCCAGACAGTTAACTACATTGTGGCCAGAGCACAAGGTGTGCACAGGCATAATTTATACTCTCGAAGTGTATAGGCTCTGATGCCATGAAGATGAAGTCATATTTCTTGAAGGAATCCTACTAGGAAGATTAATTATCAGAAAAAAAAGGAAAGAGAAAAGAAAAGGAATCCTACTACGAAAAAGAAGGCAATGACTTTTGAGACTTGACAATATATTTTTAGTTACAGGCGTTAATCTGCAACTGAAAACTATTAATTTTATTGTAAAAGTTAGAATAATTTCTTTGGCACCTAAAGTCCAAAGAGTTTTCACTTCCGTTTGATTCTTTTTTGAAAAAGTTCAATGGTGTATTGGTGTCTACAGACCCCACTAGACTCTTCTTGTTCCTTGACCGAAAAGTACCATGAACTTGTGGTGGCCAGTTTAACTTAACTGATTCTAAATTTGTTCTCAAAATATTCTTATTTTGCCTGTTTTGGACAATTTTGACATAGCCTGGTGAAAATGTGCAAATGTCGTATGATATAAGTAGTTTCTTAGTTAACAGTTGCTTTAAAAGTTTAAGTTGGTATAGAATAGACTTGAAATGTTTATCATGCATTGACACTCACCCTCACATTCAATCACTGCTTCCATGTGTGGAGTTAGCTAAGGAGCATCATAATGCATAAACTAAACATAGTGCATCCTCCACCAACATTAATTTGGGGGACTAAGTACGTATTGGAAGACTTTTTTCCATTATCTTGCCTAACCAGACTTTTTAAAATATGCTAAGTTACCAATTACTCTAAAAGCTCATGCTATTGAAGCAAGGTTTTTAACAAAGTGTAGCAGACTTTAAAAATAAATATTGCGCAGTATATGATCTCTATTGACTTTGTAAAAGTCAATTTAAATTTGACATTATTAATTTAAGTTTTGAAAATAATAAATTTTACAACTAGTAGTACTTTTTAGATAGCTTATGATATTCATATTTTTATTCACATAAACTAAATGAATTTATGTCAATTTTGAGTTTGATAATGTTTGAAATTGACTTTAAAAAGTTAATAATGATCTTATTAATTGGAACGGAGGAGTATTACTTTTAGGACTTAGAATCTGCGTATGTTTTTTTACATATGTTTTCATTATACAGACACAACTTTAGAGAAATAAGTTAATTGGGATGTGTTTTAGTTAAGAGTATATTGTTTCAGGCTGAATGTTATCATTACCTATTTGATGCTGCTATCAAACTTCATCAATTGGGTTTGGACTGCTCTACCCCTAATCATGGTCCCATCCATAGTTGTAAAGGAGTATTAAATGGTGACTATAACAGAAATATGTCTGTCATATGGTACTGCTACAAATGATGAATTTGAGACTTCACATGTAAGTTCTTGAAGTATTCTCCATTTTGCTAGAAATATTAGTTCAGGGTTAACTATTGTGATTTTGATTCATCTAGTTATTTGTTACAAATGACTTGCAGCGTTGCATTGTTCTGGACATTGAAGGGACTACTACTCCTATCTCGTTTGTTACTGATATTCTCTTCCCATATGCCCATGAAAATGTCAGAAGGCATTTAGATGCAACATATGATACTGCAGAAACTCAAGATGATATCAAGTTGTTACGCTCTCAAGTGAGTTTTTCTTCTTCTTCTTCCAATTTTAAATTTATATCACTTCCAGCTTCATTTTATTCAAACATTTAAAAGAGAAAATTGATTGTTTCTTCATTATTGTACACTAGATTATAGTTTGATGGTTTTGACCTTGGAAGTAACCTACTATCAATCAGTAGCCGAAAAAGACTATTATCACCTTATTTTTCTGTCAGGGATGGGAAAGCATTAAATGTTTTATATTGTATGTTCCAAACAAATGACATGCATATAGATTTGTCCTAATGTGTAGAATTCAGGTAGCTAGCATGAGCAATGAGTATCTTCATCCATAGATAGTATGCTATGCAATTCAAATGACATAGTTTTTGAATAACTGGGTCATTAAATTAGAGCTTGCAGACATTCCTTCATAAAGGTGTATGAAAAAATTGGACGACATTACATTCTAATCTTCCATATTATTTCTGACATAAATGGGGCATTCATCTCCATACAAAGATCGAGTGAGATTTATATTTTCTTTGGAACTTGATGTCCTTACGTGCACTTTATGGTGGTTCACTACACAGTATCATAGACATTTCCCCCCTCCATGGATTCACTAGTTTAGTAGTTTATGCAATTTTCTTGTTGTGATGTTTCATTACTGAAACGTTGTCCTGCTGTGCATTACTTAATTTTTCTGTTCATCTCACAAGCAATAGTTTAGAATTTGTGCAAACAAGATTAGACTACTTACAACACTAATGGTTCGTGGTGCAGAATGTGTTCTAATTTTGTGTGTTAACTGAAGTCCAAACACAGAACATATAATATTTCAATGTTCTTCTTGCAGGTAGAGGAAGATGTGGTGCAAGGAATTGTAGGCGCTGTACCCATTCCATCTGATGATGCAGGGAAAGAGGAGGTGATCACAGCTTTAGTTTCTAATGTGGAAGCAATGATAAGAGCTGACAGGAAGATTACTGCCCTTAAACAATTACAAGTACACAAAATGCATTTGTAAACACATTATTTCCCTCCGACATCCTTAGAATTTGGCTAAACATATAAGCATGCAGGGTCATATATGGCGAACAGGATTTCAGAAAAGTGAAATAGAAGGTGTAGTTTTTGATGACGTACCTGAAGCTCTTGAAAAATGGCATTCTTTGGGCATCAAGGTTAGTTCCACTTATTACTGGTCTTTTGTTCCTAATAAGTAATAATTGCTATCGAATGGCTAGTGACATGAATAATGGGTTGAATTTTTCTTGGAAAAGTAAGTATAACCTGTCCCTCAAAGTACCTACTTTTTGTTGTTATTTATTGTTTCATGTTAATTTTCGTTGGTGCAGAATAGTAAGATGTGTATGGGTCTTAGATTTTGTTCATTATTTGCTTCTCTTCCTCAGGTATACATATATTCTAGTGGCAGTAGATTGGCACAGAGGCTTTTGTTTGGCTATTCGAATTATGGTGACTTGAGAAAGTACTTGGGTGGATATTTTGATACCACAGTGGGGTAAATATTTTGTATTTCGACAAATTAACTTGTCTCTGTTAAAGATCCTGTCAAGATACCAATATATTTCACATTAAAACCATCCTACTCTTCTGTTGTGTGAAGGAACAAGAGAGAAACAAGAAGTTATATAGAAATTTCAGAGTCTCTTGGAGTGCATGAGCCATCAGAGATTTTATTTGTAACCGACATATTTCAAGAAGGTGTTGCAGCAAAGGCAGCAGGTAAAATGGTGCTAGTTATAATTTTATTTGTCTGCTTAAGGTGCAGGTAGGCTGTTGCCAGCCTGGGACTAGAGGACACACCTCAGGCTCAGAATTTGTTCCAAAGAATGCCTTGAGGGGGAAGAGGCACATATGCTGATAGCCTTTGCTACCAGTAGGATTTTCCTTTTGCAATGACATCTGAAATGTATGTTTCAGGTTTGGAGGTGATAATATCTGTCCGTCCGGGAAATGGACCTCTACCGGAGAATCATGGATTTAAGTGGGTAACATCTTTTTCAGAAATCTAGGATAGGGAGTGTATTCTTCTGTTATCGAATAGCAAGTGTTGTAATGAATAAATGAACACAGAAATGGAGTTCAAGAGTGTATTTGTATTGAGATACATTATAATATGACTGAATCTCGATTTACATTTGCATAATTTTGAATTCAATTTGGGTTTGCCTTGGAATCTAGGTCTCTACTTCCCAATCTGGTTTTCTTTAATTAAATTCATTTAAGTAATTGTTGAAGGGTATTTGAATTCTGTTTGCTTCAATTCAATTTGGGGATTTTTGTTATTTCCTTGTTAATTTGTCATGACGTATTGGTTGATTTGTTGCAATAGTTTGTGGATGATTATTGTCCAAAAATGATAAATGGATTGGAGAATGCCTAGTCCCTAGATGTTGTTGTGTTCGAGAAGAAGCACTAGTTTCTGTCAGTTGGTGGTGGAGATGGTAATGACAATGATAGTCAATTACTAGTTTATTTTTTTCGTTAGCTTGTTTTAATTGTTTAAGCATTTTTCTTTTCATTTTCAACATGTCACGTGTACGTATATATTACATTACATGTACACAAAATGGGTCCTACTCCTATCCTATGCGTTGGGCATTTCATTAAAAGTCAAAAAATATAACTAATATTTTGTAACGATTTATTTAAAAAAAATGTAAATGTAATACTAATATAAATTAAAATAATAATTTCCAACAGAATGCAACATGAAAATCGTTTTTCTCTTGCTCTTGGGTTTTAAAATTTTTAGCTGAAAAGGAGTTTTTGGTTTTCAGATTCTTGCCTTGCCTGATGTACAAATACCTACCTAAAAAGTCTAAGCTTTTGGATTGGGATTTGGACTGATAATAGAGTGGCGTGGGGGTAGGGCTGTTCATTTCATTCGGTTTGATATAAAAAAGAACTGATTCGGTTTGGTACAAAAAAATCGGTATATACCGGTTTTTTGGTACGGGTTCCGATTACCTATTTTAGAAGTCCGATATATACCGAACCAAACCGATTGTATCGTTTCAATTCATTTTTTTAAAAAATATTTTACTTAACTTTGTAAAATTGGATTAGAGTCTCCTCTAATTACAAAATTACAAAATAGAACTATAGAAGACTTAAATAAAATTTGAATTGGTGGTCTCCCCTATTTATAGAATAGAAGTAAGACATGAGAACACAAACTAGACAATATAAGATATTGGTAAGACAAGAGAATAACATATAGCCAAGTCCCACATTGGTATAACTTGTAAAAGTCTAAAGAAGTTTTCCTTAATTATAAAAAGACTTCAAAGTTAAACCTCGATAGTCAAGTCATACATTGGTTCACTTTTAAAAGTCTAAGTAAGTTTTCTTTATAAAAAAATCTTAATAGCCAAGTTCCACTTTTGTTATAAAATGAAAACTTAGTAGTTAGTGGTAAGTAATTGAAACCTTAATAAAGTCCCACATTGAAAAGTTATAGGCTGATTTCTTTTGGCAAATAGTTTAAGAAAACCATTTAAGTGGCAATTTTTAACATAAATTTTCCACATATACCCCTTAATATGGAATTAATGAATAAGTTAATTACTCCTTACTTATCACACTAGAACTCTCAACTTCATTGATTAAAATTCATAAACTTTAACCAAAGAGAATACAACAACATTAAATGTGGTAATAAAAATAATGACATTGAATGTTGTTTCTTAAAAAAAAGAGTAATGATTGAATATTTATTATAAGGGCATAAAAATAAAATAATGAACCAACTAAATTTTATAAATAGTAAGTAGCCTATATATTGGGACATCTCAAAATAGAAAATCAGCCTATAACTATGGGACGGAGGGAGTATTAATAGTTGGTGGTTTACAAGTTTAAATTGGTAAAAGTAAAAGAAATTAGATAAATTTAAATATATTGATAATTGGAGGTTTAGAAGTTCTATATTGATTAAATAAGTAAAAGTAAAAGAAATTAGATAAACTAAATTATTTATCAATAAGTTGGGAAAGATTTGCTCTTAAGTTAGAATAAAAGTCTTAATTAATTGGATAGAATATGGTTGTTTGCAAGTCCCACATTGATGGGTTAATTTATAAAAGTCTAAGGAAATTTTCTCTAAAAAATATAGTTAAGTCCCACATTGGTTATTTTATAAAAGTCTAAGGAAGTTTTCCTATAAAAAAACTACAAGTGAAACCTTAATAGTAAGTCCCACATTGGTTATTTTATAAAAGTCTAAGCAAGTTTTTCTTATAAAAATACAATCAAGTGAGTTCTTAATAGTTAAGTCCCACATTAATTCTTAATAATTAAGTCCCACATTGGTTTCTTTATCAAATAGTAAGAAAATTTTCCTTTTAAAAAGACATTTAAGTCTTTTATCTTTATTGGACCGAATTATGGCTCAAAGAAGGCTGGGCCTTGTGCAAATTGGTTTACCTTGGGCTGAATTTTGGCTTAAAATCAAGTCTTGGGCCGGTTTTGAATTAAATTTGGGTTGAGTTTTGGGTTAAAGGTTAAATGATTTTAACAGTAAGTAAGAATCATTATCGAACAGGAATTGAACCAAATTAATCGGTTTAGTATACATTCAACCGGTTTTGGTTTTGGTCTTGGTATTCTATTCGGTTGGGTTATTTATTCGATGAATGAACACCCCTAGTGTGGGGGAGAGCAGATCCTAAATCCCCATTTTTTCCTGTTTCTCTTGTGTCTTCCACTTAAATGTTGACACATAATCTCTTATTTAATTTTAGAATTAATAGATGTTAAATAGGAGGTTAGGTGTCAATATTTAAGTGGAGGGACACAAAGGGGGACACAAAGGAGACAGTGAAAATGGGGACAGAGGATCTGCTCTCGGTGTGGGGGACTTTCAATTAAAGGTGTAAACGAACCGAGTCGATCCGAGTATTGAGTTGTTCAGATTTGGTTCACAAAATTTATCAGTATAAAATAAAGTTTGATTGAGGCTCATTTAGCTATCGAGTCGAAAGACGATTCATGAATCGGTTGAAGCAGATTTGAACTTTTCGAACGAATATGATCCAAGTGATCAATAGAAAATTATAATTTTAGGAGGTTCGAATAATTTATCGAACTTTTTAAAATGTGCTCATATTTGACTCATTTATATTTCGAGTCGAACTCAAATCGAACTTTTAGTCGAACAAGTACAAATCAAACTCAAACTGTTTGCTCATTTTAACGCCTTAATTTCAGTAGTAAGCGTCTTCTACTTGTTATGCCATGTTGAGGTTTGAATCTGATGGGGGACTTGGGAATACGTACGTATCGTATCGTATTCATTGGTAGAAGTAGAAGTAGAAGTAGAAGTAGGAGTAGGAGTAGGACATTTCATTTTACTTCCGATCAGATCAACTCCCACTCCCAGTGCCAGTAGATTGATTGATTTGGCTGTGCCTTTCGCCTTATGTCTTGCCTTGCTGACACACTTGCATAACATTATTGTATTGATAGAGGGAGGGATCCTTCAAACTTTAGTAATTAATAATTAATTAAGTAAAAAGAATCGGATGCTCAAGACTAATTGTTCTGTTTGTTTAATACTATCTCTGTTCCTAAACGATTATTGTTTAAGATTTTAACACATAAATTAAGGAAATATCATTAAATAAAATTTATTTGAAATTTCATCACTACCCCTTTATGAGAAATTAAAAACTATTAATACAAGGAAAAGAATTTCTTGAAACAATGAGAGAAGGTAGGGGTAATATAGGGAACTAAATAATTTATTCTCTTCAAAAGTTGTAAACGATAAATTTTTGAAACAAATTTTTTCCTCCTAAAACGACAATCTTTTAAGAACGGAAGGAGTAATAATTTATACCAGTATTTTATCAGCTTTATATATATATATATGTATATATATATATCGGAAAACTTCAAGAGCATAATTCTTAAATAGAATAACACCTTAAATAGCATAATTATATCAAAACGACGTAGTTTGATAAGACGCGGTGGCATTTTTATAAATACACGGTGGCATGGTATTTATAAAAATGCCACCGCGTCTTATCAAAACTACGTCGTTTTGATAAAATTATGTTATTTAAAACGTTATCTTATTTAGTTAATTACGCTTCAGTTTTCCGATATATATATATATATATATATATATATATATATAATTTGATGTTTTTTACCCCTTCTTTTGGGCTGTTGATATATTTGTCTGCGCATACTTGTTGTTCTGAAAATATTACTACTCCATTTTGTCAAAGCAAATACCCCATATTTTACCCTTTCACGGTACATCAAGATTGAAAAGTCACCTCCAAATCTCTCTTTTTCTCTTGTCAGTTAAAAAAGAGAAACGAAAATAAAAACAACATAATTAGCAAAAAAAACTACTACTATAAGTCTAATGATAATAAATAAACACAGACAAATAAAACATAAATGAGTGCTTTTCTATTTTCCTAAACAATGGAAGTAGAAAGATCAAATTCATTGTACAATTGAACCAAATTAACTAACATATCTACCTCACCTGCCTCTCCCAATTAATCCCTTCCTTTTCAATTCTCAAGACGAAGACCCCGAAACTCGCGCCGAACTCACCGGAAATAGAGGCAACAACTGTGGCTCGGCGCCGCCTCTGGGTGTACTCATCGGCGAAGGGTGTAAATAAAATCCCTTTTCAGCAATTGCTTTATCTTCCTCGGAAGAATTTCCCAAAGCCTTATTAAACAGATCTTCTCTCGATGGCGTCACCGGACTAAGAACTAGCGTCGGAAAATCAAGAATACTCGGGGACAAGATCTCCAACCCTGAATTATTCTGATGATTAGCGAAGTTATGCATCGAAGAAGGGTTGATTATGAGGCCATTCTTTAGGCTGTTTCTTCTTTCGTAAAGCTTAAAGCTCTGTTTTTTCTGTGCTGTTCTGATGGGAGGTATGCTGCTGCTTTTTAAGGAGGACGGTGGATCTGACGGCGGAGCGGGTTTTGGGTTGGAAGCTTGTTTAGCAGTTTCGGATGATCCGGTGAGCATTTGTACTACTTGTTTGAAGGAAGTGGAGTCGGCTTGGACAAAAGTTGTGGGGTATGGATTGGATTCGGATCTGGAGATGGGTTTTGGGGTGTGTGGTGGGGTTCCGTTGCCGTGGCTAATGCTGCTTCCATTGCTGTTTGGGGAGTTTGAGGGAGATGGGTTTTCTATTTCTCGAGGTCTTGATGTGCTTTCCATTGATGGGCAGAGAGAGGAAAAAGAGGAGGTAGGTGGAGGAGAAGTGATGGATGAGTGAAAAATAAGGCTTTGATGAAAAAAAAGGAATTTTACTCATTTGCTTTTGTTACTATGTTTTTTCTTTTTGTGCACTTGAGCTGCACTCACAATTTTTTCTCATTTTTGTAGATGTATAATTAAATATTATATATGAGATAATAAAAAATAAAAATATAATTTATATATTATTATTGTATTTTATGATTTACAGTTCTAAAATGTAAATGTAAAATTAAAATTAAAATTAAAATTAAAATTAATCGAGATGTAAATTATTTATGAATTAAGAGAGTGGCTTCCGTTGCTGTATTGGTTTTTGAAATGGTGGGGGTGTTTAGGATAGGGCATTGATTGGCTGGGGAAAAATGGAGTGACCCTCAAGGGTGGTTGGGATTAGAAGTAGTGGGATGGAGTGGAGTAGGGGAATTTCAAAGTTGAAGACATAATAATGGGGCATTGACTTCAGAGCCCAGACTGCAAGAGTAACCAGTTAGCTGGTACTACTACTTACACTAATAGCCTGGTACGTTACGGTATTGGTATTAGAATTGGAAAAAGTCTAGGGGGACCGGTCTTTTTCGAGTAGTGACTGGTCAGATTTTTTTTATTTTTTTATTTTTGATTATAAAATAATTAATGTGATTTATTAGAATTGAAATTTTTATAAAAGACATTGATTTAGATAAATTCTGTTTGTTATGTGTATCTAAAAAGACACTTAAATCACTGTATTTTGTAAAAATTTCAATTTTAATAAATCACATTAACTATTTTGTAGTCAAAAGCAAAAAAATTAAAAAAAAAATTCGGCCAGTCACTATCCCGGTCGAAAAAGGCCGGTCCCCTATAAGAACTCGATTGGAATATTTACGTGTTTCCATTTAATTGGATCTTAGTAGTAGAAATTCGGTTTACATTTAATTGGATCTTAGTATTCATGAATTATTATTCAAGAGTTGTTAATAAAAATTAATTTTGATTAATTGATTAATATATTATCATCTAGAGGTAATCTTTCTTAACGTGTAATGATCAATTAATTAATTTATCATAAAATTAATTTAATTTTGTAGTAAGATTTTGAGTATTTTATTATTATTTTCTTGAGTCTTAATTTTTTTTTTGTCTCAAATGACGTAACATTGAATAAGATAAAATATACTTTATAACATAGCCAATCACAATAAACTTACCCAACCAATGTATTGATGACAGTTTTTGAAAGGGTCCTTAACACTAATATACAATAATTAGAAAGTAATTACAAAAATAAAACACACACAACATAATTACAGAAATAAAACAACACAGTATATTACTATTCCTAAAATCACGCGTCATTGAGTCCTACACGCCAGTTATCACTTTCATATTTTCAATTAACCGATCCTAAATTCACGTTACTGAAGAAAAAAGACAACTTTGAGATCAGAAAAAACAGAGCAACAACAGATCGGAGAAGAAGAATTCTCCAACGGCGATGCAAATCTGAGATCGGACAATATCGAAGAAGATCAACAGCAACTGCAAGATCTGCAATATCAACAACAACTGCAAGATCAACACCAACTGCAAGATCAGTAACCAGCCTCTGTAACAATTTTGATTGTTGATTGATTCGTTATAGATTTGTATACTGAGGTATTTGAGTTTAAAGTTTATATGCATATAGTTACCCCGTGGTTACTATATACTCGTATATTGGTTACCTTTCTTAAGTTTTTCGATCTTTAATTGGTAACAAAGTCAATATACTGACTGTTTTGATTTCAAAATGCATGTAAATATATGTTTTATATTAAGTTACTAAGTACATATAAATTAGTTTCATGTTTATTATTGACTTGTTCTTGTATAATATTTATTTGGTTGTTTGATACTTTAAATGTTTATTTGGTTACCCCGTAGTTACTATATACTCGTATATTGGTTACCTTTCTTAAGTTTTTCGCTATTTAATTGGTCACAAAGTCAGTATACTGACTGTTTTGATTGCAAAATGCATGTTAAAATATGTTTTATATTATAGTTACAAAGAACATAGAAATTAGTTACTGTTTATTCTTGATTTGGTTCTTTGTATAATGTTTATTTGGTTGTTTGTATTCTTTAAATGTTTATTTGGTTACCCCCCATGGTTACTATATATACCAGTATATTGGTTACCTTTCTTAAGTTTTTCGCTTCTTTGATTGGTCACAAAGTCAGATATATTAACTATTTTGATTGCAAAATGAATGTAAGAATATGTTTTATATTACGTTACTAAATACATACAAATTGTTCATCGTTTATTATTAATTTAGTTCTTGATAATGTTTATTTGGTTCTTTGTATACTTATTAAATACATTGGTTACTTATACTGACTGACTAATCTAAATTTGGTTACTGTATAATATTGTTATGATTACTGTATAATATTAGTGTGTTTTATACTGATTTGTTTTATATTGATGGTTAATTATTGACTACATTGGTTAGCTTCATACAACTGTTACTCTTTAGTTGGTAACAAATTGATGCGGTTCAAGAGAAGGCGTGTTAGTTTATGGAAAGATTTGATCCAGTTTATGGAAAGATTTGATAGATTATGGAAAGATTTGATCCAGTGGCAATTTGGTAATTTCTGTCAATTTTGAAGTGTCAGATTTTGGTGTTTTCGGAGCCTAATTTCATTGAAAACGGGACAACGATCAAAAGTCACCAGCTTTGCTCGTGATGTACATGGTTTTTTGGTCAAATTCCATTATTTAGGCCTTCAAAATGGCATGTAAAAATATTGTTTGTGTTCTGGTTATTAAGATTATGCAGTTAAGTTATCGTCTAATATTGATTTGGTTACTTTATAATGTTTATTAGGTTGTTAGACTATGGAGATGATTCCAGGTTGTGCTTTTTCAATGGAACATAAACAAAAAGAGTGTAAATACAGGAATATATAATTATTTACTGTTAGTAACCATTAACCACATAGTTGGTAACATTTTTGATGGTGTACAGTAACTAAAATTGTTATTGATTAATATTTTGATTTTTGATTCCATCATGAGTTGTCAATATAAAGTAAACATATACATTGAACAATTGGAAACTGTTTGAAACATTTTTATTTAAATTTAGTTACCCATCTAAAATAAAATGGTTACCTCTATATTCATATTTAGTTACCAACTGGACCATTTCCAAATAATTTTTATAACTATGTAATTTAAAAGTATCCATCAACTAAATAAATGGGAACCCTCACATGTACATTAAGCACTTGATAACTGTTCTGATATAAGTTTTTAATTATTTGGATACTAATAAAAATTAAAATGGTTACCCTTATATGCATGTTTGGATACCAACTGCACCTCTCAAACTATTTTTATTTTAATATGAGATCTATAAGTAACCATATATATAAATGAAAACTCTCACATGTACATTTAACAATTGATGTTTGTCCTGATACAAGCTTGTAACTATCTGGTTACTAATAACAATAACCATAATGTAACATAATAAAACAGTAATCACATAATTATATGATAGTAACCATAACAACTTTTAATGATAACCAAAACATAAATATCATGTAATGAAACTCAGTTTAGGCAATCCATGTATACTAAACAATTACATATTAACCAGAATAAAAATAACAGTAACCAAAATCCCACATCGAGGGCACAATAATAGTAGCCAAACCATAAGGTAACAGTAATCCATACATAATAAAGAAGTAACCAAATAGTTATATGAAAAGTAACCAGAACATGTTTTAACATGTTTTAATCAGATATCCAAAAAAGAAATATACTAATGAAGTAACCAAACAGGATATATGTTAGTAATATCCAAAACATAAATATAAACAACCTAAACTGAAACACAATCCTTTTAATTCTTGATTGAAATTTAAATAATGTTTATTTCTTCCCATGAAATCTGTCGCCGCGATCTCTTTCCGAGACTTGTTTGAAGCAAAATTTCTATTATCTCGATAATAGAACAACATGAATGCTTTCTGATCCAAAACATTCTTCTCACTAACTTGAACAATGTGAATCAACAAGTGCAGCAAAAGTAAATTAAAAAATAATCAATTTACTAGTAGTAGTCTTATCAATCTTGTGTCCTTTTCTTCCTCATTGTTTTTCTTTTCTTTTCTTTTTTTTATAAAATAAAAAATACCCGAATCAAGAAGATTGTTTGCCAATGATAGATGGAATCATAATCAAAGAGAACAAATCGAGAGCAATGATAGATGGAATCATAATCAAAGAGAACAAATCGAGAGTTTCTTTGACACTCTTATCCCACATCAAACAATACCTTACAAACAATGTATGGAGGGGAGTCTATTTTGAGTATATTTTTAAATGTTATACTAAAGTTAATTGGCAGCTCGTCAGGGGGTTAACAAAGAACAAGATATTATTATTATTATTCTGAAAAAAGAAAAAGAAAAAGAAAAAAAGATTACATATAATATTTGTATATTATATACTCTAATTTCACCGGACGGAGAGATTTCATCAAAGTGCTCGTGATTTCATCAAAGTGCTCGTGCCACGTTTTGAACTCATTCAAGCAAGAATGCATTATTTTCCGACGCTTCTCAAGGGATTGCTTCTCATCTTTAAGACTATCGATTGCGCTGGGTGCTACAAACATGTCCATGAATTTCTCATCATTCACCGCAAACAAATCCAATCCAAGTGCTACCACAAGCCGTTCCTGGCTGCTCCCAATATAAACAAACACAATTACATGATCAAACTCTTGCATTATAACAACACCCAAAAAACTGTACAACAAGAATCTTATAAGCAAGACTAAACAGAATAACAAGTATAACCGTCCTCCTGGACTTTCTTTAACTTGTTCGGTTATCAAGCATTGGCAAGAATCTCAGAAGCAAGACTAAGATACTCGTGGTAAGAATACCAAAGCCAAGTAGGCAAACTTTTGCATATGAAAAAAATATGAGCATTACTCAAAATCAGACACTAATCACAACGTTTACCATCTATATGACATGATGCAAGATAGTCCAAAGAAGTTTGCCAAATCTATCAAAACTGAAATCATGCAAATGAGCTATAATTCACCAGTTAAGATTTGCCTGACAGTTATCTGAATATGGATGCTTTTTATGTAATGCATGCGCAGACAAACAGGTTTCTCAAGTTTAGTAGTAGCCTACCAAGGGGTTAAAAAGCCAGAGTTCAAAGATGAAGTCACACTTCGCTCAACCAGAACTTCACGTATCCGTGCAAACTGTTGTGCAGCTGACGAACAAATCTCTGAGTAAGCTGAGCCTGATCTGGTACCACTATCTCCATTCCCCAGTAAAAAGCCGCCACCATTTTGACCTTTTAATTGGTCTGGATTTCTGCTATTGCCAATTAATCTACAGTGCCGTTTTCTCGCTCCAATCTCAACGCAGTGTCCAAGTTCCTTCTTAACTGCAAAATTTCCATCAGATGGCTGATCAGGGGATGGGGTCTCCGGCACAGTCATTAGGCTCTCGCGAAGGGCTTCTCTGCCTTCTGTGATTTTTCCTGGTGTAGTCTCTTGTGCATTGTTTTCTGGAGGAATGTTTTCTTTATCTTTCACTGTTTCATTTTGTACAACTATTGCCCCATCAGATAACTCAAGACCAAATGAGCCAGCTAATGCATTGTTGTATCCGTAAATGGAGTTTGCACCTGAACCGAAACTACCCATGAAGTCATTCTCGTAATAGACCTGAGAATATGGGCTCGTGACTGAATCAAGATGGTGCCGAACCAGTTGCTTGCACTGTTTAGCAAGATCCTTTATAAACCCATTATAAGTGTGCCTTAAAGCAGCAAGAAAACCTACATAGCCTTCCATATCTCCAATTTTCTTTCCATCTGAAGGGAAAAATGCCAGTTACAATTTTGACATAGTTCGAGAAGAAAAAGTGACAAACTGCCAAATGGTTGAAAGAAAACAAATTATAAAAAAAGAAATGTCCGGCAATAGAAATTTATGCTTCTAAGTGTCCCATAAAAACTTGCAACATATCAATATTGAATTGGTAAAATTATTCTTACGTTATGACATCGAATGCAACAATGTCGAAAGAGGAAAGAATATATTAAACTGTAGTTCAATATCTCTAATCGAATAGAAGAAAGGTATCAGCTAAAGGAAAATGTCAATAAGACGTTCTAGATTACATCTTACAGTCTGAGTTACGTTGATGGTTTCTCTCTACAGCAAGATCAAATAGATTCCCCAAAACAAAAGCAAGCCGACTGCATGTTGTGTCAAGAAGAGGAGCAAGCCATGACCGAGCAGCAGCACGGGCAATTTCAGCAGCTGCCTCTGTAATTCCCCTACCCCCAGCTCGGCCAGCATGAGCAAGTAAAATATTTGCCACCTGTCAAACAAGTCATAAACACCAAATACTCTAGTTTCCAATCTGAGGAGCAATTGTTCTAAAAAGCGAAAGCTACCTTCTCCCTTGATACAGGAGGGCATTCGATAGAATATGTAGCACAGCGAAATTCATGCATCACCCTTTCAAAAGCAGCTCCTCCATACAAGCGAAGGGTGGCATTAGGAGGTTTTATATCTGCTGTAACTCCAGGCCAGCTTCCAATACCACTCTCTGACTTTTCTTCCTCAGTTGTTTTTCCCCAATGCTCTGGAGAAGGATCTGCTGCTCCATCAATCAATGTTCCCTTCACATATTAAAAAACCTCAAATTACATGTTTGACAATGATTAACCTCAAATTCTATGACAAAAGTATTAGGAATTAGATTGGCTCATAAATAACATAATAATTTGGTAAATATAACAAACCACATGATTGCTTATAGCAGCATGCAACATTGCAGATCGCCGAAGATGTGCAACATCAGAAGTAGCCTGAATTTTAGCATCCATCCTTGCTAATTCATCTGTGACTTCACCGCAGCGCTGCTCGAGTAAAGCTAAAGTTGCTGGTGCAGCTTTGTACCGCTTTTGGAGCTCAAATTCCAAATAATCTCTGAGACATCCAAAACCAATATGGGTCCTGAACTTCTCTTCATCAAACCCCTTTGACACCATCACGCAGATAGTGTAATACTTCTGCATCCACATGTGATATTTGCTCATGGAATTCATCATTTGAAACTGTGGTCCTCTCCTTAGGCAGGGCCACGAAAAATGGTCGAGTGTTCTCTCCAAGATACCCGCTTGCACTCAAATAACGGTCCACTTCCCACCGATCACTAAACTCCTGATTCATTACAATTAAAATTAAAAAAAACTTAAACCACAACGCGTTTAGTCAGAAAAGGCAATGAATGTAATTTACAGGGACCAAGCAAGTCACACTAAACCCTTGAAATGAGGTTTCCATAATCTTTCTAGTAACTGCAAATTGCAAAAACATCCCAATTTTACAGGGACCAAGAAAGTCATGCTAACCATCAAAAAGAGATTTCCAGCATCATTCTACTAACCTACAAAATGATCCCAATCTTTGACATGAATTGCTAAAGTAAACTCCGAAAAAAAGAGAGGCTTTAGGATCATTCAAAATTGTTTGGAGCTTTTAGAAAGGCATCCTCATTTACATTTTATTTCCATGCCATTCAATATAGAATAGTGGGAATTAAATTTCTCTCATTGCAGAAGTTTTACTTGCTAAAAAATATAATAAAATAAATTCTCCAGCACTACATACTAAATAGAAACTAGGCAGTGTGTAAAACAGCAGCACAATTTAGCCTTAACTGTAACGTAACTAAGGATACTGGTGGAGTGGCAAAATGATTCACCTCAAAGATTCTGTCTCATTTATTCATTTACTATATTCAAGCTTCAGACAGGAAAGTTAGGCACTAATACCTTGAGCCGGTTATCAAATTTGGACACCACAACTATTGTTCGCCTAAATGTTGGATCAATTTCACGAATGGTGTCCAACCACAATGATGAGCACCACTCCACACTACTTTGTTGAAGAAACAAAAGAATGCGATGGGAGGGCTCGCCAGTGACTTCACCATAGAGAGAATTTCTTCAGGAGTTCTCTCTGGTTCACCTTTCTTCGCCTGCAATGAATTTCAAACCATTAAGTACAAAAATCCTTGAGTTAAAGAAATAAATAATATCTACATTCTCAGAAAATTACCTTGAGTACAAAACCTGGAGTATCAATGATTGTGAGGTTGGGACAATGGGCATATTCAGTTCTCATCACAATTGGCTTAGAAGAAACTGCAGTTTTAGTCTTCTTCAAAAGTGCCTCGGTTCGTGACTTTATAATGCCTGCAATAGCTGATGCTAAAACAACAGGGCTGCCATATTCTTCAGAATCATCGTCCTGTTATAAATGTCAAATTCAGTTATCTAGTGCTACCAACTTAATTAGATGTGTTTCCATTTGTGTATGTGTAAGCTTGAATGGATATATGTATACTTGTATATAGATACAGTCAACTCTTTAACTTCGATACAGTAAGTAATAATACTGGGAGACTGAAAATTATTAATTAATAGAAGAATTAATTTACTAAGCATGCTTTCATTTATCAAAAAGTTTTTTTAGGTTCATATGTACTTTTGTACAAAATAAGACAATGAACACATTTTGACAACTTGAGTCCCAGTATTTTTGAAAACAACACATGGAGTCTAAATTAAGACAAGAAGATCACCTGATATCCTTCTACATTAACATTGGTCCACCTTCTTAGTGTCTTACAGTTTCTTATAACTTTCTCAAGTTAGCAGAGTCCCATTTCTTTTGATGGTAATACAAAATGACACAATGTTATTAAGTTTATCATCAAAATTTCTTTTTCATACAATCATTATTAATCTAAGAATCAATAAATTTAGGGGTATGGAATAAAAATAGTATATCATTTAAGTTTGTAAATTTTACGAATGACACTCTTTTTGTGGGACGGAAGGAATATAAGTTAGTAGAGTTTTAGTCTGTAGCTTCTTATTTCCCAAGGTTAAAAATTAAGTAATTATAAAAATTACACGCACAAAAAAGACGCATCGGATCAACATAAGACCTGAAACCGGCAGCGGGGATCCAGTGCTGTTGGATCATGGATCATTTGAAGAATGAGAGGTCGTCTGGTGCCCATTTCCACTTCTCGAACATTGAAGCGAAACCCTAGAAGGGCTTCAAGGAGTGAGCTCTTTCCATCCGACTGACCGCCTAGTGCAACAATCTCGGGAATCGGAAGATTCTCTCCGAACGCAACAGCCGCAGCCTGGAGGCGATTATAGGCTTCAAATCGGTTTTTGAGTTCCGAAGCTAATCGATTTGAAAATGATGAGGATGATGGATCAATTGCCGATTGATAGTGTTTTCTCGAGACGGAGGAGGAAGGATTTATCTTCTCTGTCGGCGTTTTTGTGGGTGTTGTTCCGAAATTGCTGGTAGTCGCCATTGGAGAGAATAGAGTCCAGAGGAGAGAGATGGACCGAGAAAGGGTAAGGGGGGAGGAGGAGGAGGAGGAGGAATTTGAATTTGAATTTGAAATCTTTAAAATGGTAATTAAAGCCGTTGGAATGATTAAAGTTTAGATGGGTTACCGGAATGAAAGTTGGGCTCAGTTGGATTATAATTATGAAAGTCATGCCTAATTGGACGAGGAATCAGTTGTAGGTAAAATTGTGTAGTAGTAAAAAATCATGCTTGGATTACTTGAACCAAGCATGATTGTTGGTAACATGTTTGTTGAATAATACAATTTGTAGTTTAAACTGTCTTATTTTCTAACTACCAAATCAAATCAAACTAAACCAATTTCATTTTTATCAAAGTCAAAATTTTAAATTACATCAACAAAAGCAAAAACATGTATGTATGGTTTCTCCTCGACTACCCAAAAACCAACATTTTTAAATTACAAAACAAAGATTTGGTCCCAAGCCTCTTTCAATTCACTTGAAAATCTGATCCTAGTATCCAATCACTTCAAGCATCACAACCAACAAAGGAGGCAGCGGGAGCAGCCCATACCCAATAATTGTTCGACTGACTACATTCCCCTTTCATTCCTTGGTCTGTCAAGGCACAGGCACTGCTGTTAGCTGTATGAATGAACAATCTCCTCCTCGCCCATTTCCGCTTCACCAACCTCATCACCTGCTTCAGTAGAGAAATCAGCATACCAATTAAGTTAGACTCCCACTCCCTATTCAACAAATCAATGAAAAATTCGAATTAAGTGAATCAGTGATTTTACTTGCAAATGAAACTCTGAATCATCATCATTCGTCCATTTGGACAGAAGAAAAATAAATAGATACGTCTTCTTTTATAAATATAAAGATGAATTTTTCTATAAATATTATTTTTGAATATTATGGAATAAATTTGATATAATGTTATAGTCATGGGTAATATTTATAAATTTTGCAAAGTATGCAAGTTGTTATAAAATATTCGTTTCATTCTGGGAATATTCTTTTTGTTAGGAATATTCGTACAATGGCTCAATCATTGGTGGACCCCACAATGTAATTATTATCTGATCGAGAAAACGACAAAAATATTTTTATAAAAATAACTACGGAGGTGTTACCGTTAAAACCGTTGAACTACCCCATGGTAAAAGTACAAAGAATACGCCGTGGTCAGATAAGAGCACACCAGAGATGATTATCGATGCTTACGTGAGAAGTCACTCACCTATGCTCAATTATTGCTACAAGAATCACGTGATCATATCTCTTATATTATCGATTCAATTATTGTCACAAAGATCATCTCAGATAATATGTTATAGTATTAAATCAATAATCGAGACGACAAGTTATAAATGATTAATAATTATTGAAAGATTAAATACGTGTCGATGAAAAAAAATGATTCGTGGTAAGTTTGATTATTTTACGGGGCTATATGTCATCATCTAAGAGTCTCTTCATCAATAAAGATTTACCTTCGCACAATAGTAATTACCTTGTGAATAGTATTTACCTTCGCCAATAGTAATTACCCTTGTGAATAGTATTTACCTTCACAATAGTAATTACCTTCGTGAATAAGATTTACCTTCGCCAATAAGAATTACCTTGTGAATAGTATTTACCTTCGCCAATAGTATTTACCTTCGCTAATAGTAATTACCTTTACCAGACGTCGAACCACTTGTCGCTTTTCACATTACAAAGGCCGAACCACTGTCGCTTCACATTACAAAGGCCAAACCACTTTCAAGCCACATCGCTTTTCACACTAAGCAGTAAAGTGTAAGCTAGAAATCTTCTATAAATAGAGGCCTAGGGCTTCATTATTTTCACTTAATTCATTCAAGCTTATAGAGAGAGAAAGTATGTAGAGAATAAGAGAGAAAGAAGAAGAGTATTTTGTTACTACACCGTCCGCAAGATTCAATCTCCTACCAAATGTAAGGGTGTTATTCTTTCTTATTCATGAAGAGAACTGTTGTTATTCCATCGCTTATTATTCGCTGAATAACCGTATAAGTGGTTTACCCTATACTTGGTGACATTCTTCTATTATTCTCGCTGAACATCCTCGTCTGTGTGTTTTACACCGACCGGTTCCGTTTTTTTATTATTCTTCGCTGAACATCCTCGCTCGTGTGTTTTACACCGACTCGGTTCCGCTTTTTTATTATTCTCGCTGAACATCCTCGCTCTGTGTTTTACACCGACCGGTTCGTTCATCTTTTTATTATTCTCGCTGAATATCCTATTCGCGGTGTTTTACACCGGATCCGGGTTCCATCTTTATTATTCTCGTTGAACATCCCGCTTTGTGTGAATTTCACCGACCGTTCCGTTATTTATTATTCGTTGAATAACCGCTCTGCAAGGATTCTATCGCATTTACATGGTGATTTCTTTTGTTATTCCATTCTTTATTATACCCAAATTGGTTAAAACTTTGACTTTATACTCCATGAAATTAGTAGAATATCCTCGATATTTTATGTTTCATCCAAAGATCTTTTCATGGAAATATTCTTCCGATCATTCTTGAATTTTACTCTCTAAAAAACAAGATCATGTCGATAATTTGGACGTTAATAATTCCCGGATAAAATAATTTTGAACTTGTTTTATCAATTTTATATCATTGTCATCATCCTCATGTTTATATTTTTTTGAAAGTCATCTCGTATTCAGAAGTGTATGGGGATGGACTTGGTATGATTACGACTCAGAGACTATTCTAATGTAATCACGACCGTAATGTTACAAATGATGTGATAAAAATCCTCAAAGGGTCAGTAGAAGTGTATCGATGGATGCTTGTTGGCATGATCACGATTATTAATGAATACACAAATATTCTCGCCCAGTAAAGGTATGAATAATTGTGGTCGCGATACTAAAGAATATCCTCGTCAGAAAAGTGGGTAAGGGTGATTCGATGATGTGGAATATTTATTAAAGTCGAGTCTCAAATTTATACAAATGATGAAAACCTTTAAAACCTAAAAGATAGTAGATTTTATTTTCTACATCTGACTTTTTAATGGATCAGATATTCACCGCAGCTTAAACCGGGTTGTTTATCAGATTTTATCGCTTAACATTATCAAGACTATTGATAATTTATTTCGCATTATCTTAGTCATAATATTTCATCGGGCTAGTTGAGCTCACCCTTTCTTTCACCGTTTTCTTCGTGAAATGATAATATACCGGGACGAAGCTGGGAAACGAGTGATGGTCCCAAGATAAGATTAGTAGTCCTCACTATTCTCGTAAAATAGTGTGATAATAATCAGAATGAGGACTTTTTTTGTTTGAGTTCAGATAATATCTAGTAGATTTATATTTGTATTTAAACTCACGCTTATGTCGATTGCATATACTACGCTTATGTTAATAAGTTGATTTAAATTTGTACCACGTAAGTGGCGCACCCAAGATGGGTGATGTATACCTAATTTTGGGGCGCCACAGCTTGGTATCGTAGCTTAGGATACGATCCCTGCCAAGATGTGAGAATAGTACTAGAGGGGAGAGACGGGAATACCTTCGCTAAGTATTTGACCTACCTAAGTTTACGTGCTATTTTATTGGTTGGTCAAGAGAAGGATAATTTGTTATACGTCAATTAACCTTTTGTTTTGTGGCAAGAGATTCAAAATGACATCCGAGAATGTTGAGAATAAGAATGGAGCGCAGCGATCGTTGATTCACCACATATCAATAATCAAGATAATGCATCAGAAGGCGATAATCCTCACGCAAACAACAACACCGACTAAAATGACAAACGATCAAATGTTCAGAGGTTTTATGTAATTTATGCAACAAAGAAAGTAGAGCGACTCCTCGCCCAAAACGTAGGTGGAAACATCGAAACTCTCAAGGCACACCGCTAAACAATTTAAGGAGCCGGGACCACCGGAGTTTAAGGGAGAGCCAAAACCACTTCAAGGAAGCATGGATAAAAAGCAGATTACCAAGATATTTGATGTCTGGGATGCTCCGAGGAGCAAAAGGTTCCTTCACGCACTTTTATGTTGCGGAGGCGGAGGACATCGGTGGGAATTCCAGAAACGACTCAACCAAATCAGATCAAGATATCTGGGAGAAGTTCCCAGAGTCGTTTCAACGACAAATACTTTCCCGAAAGTATTCGCCACACGAAGGAGGTGGAGTTTATCAAGTCGAACAAAACAATACGACCGTGTCGCAATACGAGGCAAAATTTATGAGTTATCACGGCCAAGGCCCCACACTGGTGGATAATGAAGAGAGAATGGCGCTAATGTTTTTAAGAGGTTCAAGTCGAGATACGCCAACATCTTATTTCTCATAAACCGTGTTTGTATTCAGATGTTGTAAATAGGCTCGCTTAGTGGAGCGCGATAACGAGTCAACGCAACTAAAAAGAGAGCAAATTAACAAAATTATAATACCAAATGAGAATAGTCATCGAAAGCAGTGACAACAAGCGTGGAGGGAATCAAAAGCCGAGATATGGTAACCACTTTCGGTGGTAATCGTACAAAACAATAAGAATGGACATTTCAAGAAAAGGAGATTCAACAATGATGGAAAGACGCCAAGACCAAAGACCCATTGTTAAGGAAGGAGAAAGACCACCTATCATATGCTTCAAATGCGAGAGAGGGACACATCGCCCAAATCAAGGCCACGCCATTCCAAAGCATGTTATAATTGTGGAAGAGAAGGTCACTTAGCTCGATTTTGTTGCCATCAAGACAAATTCATTTAGGATGGAGGCACCAAAGGCCATCCCGTAAAATTCAAACCCAGAAGGTAAGGGAGAGCATTTGTTGTGACCTCCCAAAGAGCAAGGAATCCGAATGAGGTCATCACGTAAGCTTATCATAAACTCTAATGAAGTCTATACTTTATTTGATACCTGGTTCTACCCATTCTTTTATTTCTCCTACATACCATCGATTAAATTTGACCGAGAGAAATTAGACTTTGACTTATCTCGTGGAAACTCCGTTGGGAGAAACCTTCATTACATCCATCGCTTATAAGTCTTGTTTGGTTCAAATTCCAGCACTTCACATTACCCGTCGATCTTATTTCATTAAAAATACTCAGATTCGACGTGATTCTAGTGGATTGATGGTTAACTACTTATCATGCAAAATTGATTGTTTTCGTAAGCGTCAGCTTTCATATTCCTAATCAACCTATTATGCTAATTCAAACGACCAAACCATTAAAATCAATCACGGCCATCTCAAGCCATAAAGCTATTCGCTTATTGAAAAACGGATGTCAAGCTTTCTTAGCTCATGTCACGATTTAAATAAAAATACGCCGCTTTTAAACGATATTCCTATTGTTAATAAATTTCCGACGATTCCCTCAAGAACTTCCTCGCCTACCCCTGAGAGCGTGAAATTGAATTTTGTATCGACTCGAACCCCAGATAAAACCTATTTCCAAAGCCCCATATCGAATGGCTCCTATCAACTTCGTGAGTTAAAGACCCAACCGCAGGAATTGTTAGACATTGGCTTTATTCGCCCCAAGTTTCCTCGGGGTGCTCCTCTGCTCTATTCGTGAAGAAGAAAGATGGGAGTATGCGATTTTGTATTGATTATCTGGAGTCAATCACGTCACCATCAAAATAGTATCCATCGCCACGATTGATGACCTGTTTGATTACCGCAGTAAGGAGCCAAATTCTTTTCAAAGATCGATCTTCGCTCCGGATATCACCAATTGAAGATTAGAAATCACGACATTCCAAAGACGGCCGTAATCCCTAAGACGGGCATTATGAATTCCTAGTCATGTCCTTCGATCGACTAATGCCCCGCCGCTTTCATGGATATGATGAACCGAGTATTCAAGGAATATTTAGATCACTTTGTGGTCGCCTTTATTGATGACATCCTTATTTATTCCAAAAGCCGTGAAGATCATGAAGCAACACTTGAGGTCGACACTCCAAAAGCTTCGTGAATATAAGCTTTATGCCAAGTCAAGAAATGCGAAGTTTCGTCAAGAAGAAGTAGCATTCCTTGGGCACGTGGTATCAAGTCATGGAATATCCGCTGACCCAAAGAAAGATCAAGTTATTCAAAGTCGGGAACAACCTAAATCAAAGGATCAAGCACGTAGCTTTTGCTTAAATTGGTTATTATCTGAGATTCGTGGAAGGATTTTCTAATCGCTATTCCATCGACTCAAACCGACCTTGAAAGATACAAAGTTCTATTGAGCGAAGAATGTGAGAAGAGTTTTCAAGAACTCAAGAGAGAGACTTATTTCAAAGACCGCTCGACAATACCATCCGCCTTGAGGATTTGTCATCTACAAGTGATGCTTCTAGCAAAGGGTCGGGATGTGTTCTTATGCAACATGGAAAAGTTATAGTTTATGCCTCATGACAACTCAAAGAATATGAGAGGAATTATCCTACTCATGATCTAGAGTCGGTACAACATGTTTTTCAGACTTAAAATTGGAGGCATTACTCAGTATGGGGAGAAAGTGGAGATCTTTACGATCATAAAAGCCTCAAATATTTCTTCACTCAAAAGGAACTCAACACGCGACAACGACGCTGGTTTGAACTGCTGAAAGATTATGATCATACCATCCAATACCATCCCGAAAAGTTTAACGTGGTAGTAATAGACGACGATCGAGTAGAAAATCATACGCAAGCACGAAAGGCGATATTGTCAACGCAAAGGCCCATTTTGTGACTTGCAAAGGATGGAGATAGAATTAAAGACCTGTGGACGATGTGATGATAAATAGTATATGAAAGTAGAACCGATTTTAATCGATAAAGTTAAAGTCGCCAAGTTACGCACTGGAGCCGATGCGATGAGGAAGAAAAAGTGCAAGAAGGTGCTACGCCGAAGCAAGAATCGATGAAGAAGGAATACTTCGAAGTCAACTCCTGCACTTTGGTTCCTAACGACCTCGATTTAAAGTATAATATCGCGATGGAGGCGCACAACACACCATTTGCAATCCATCTCGGGAGTACCAAATGTATCATGATATTCGCCATACATTTTGGTGGAGCAATACGAAGAGAGAGAGAGATAATACTGCTTATCTCAAGGTGTCTAACTTGTCAACGAAGTTAAATGAGCATCAAGTACCAAAAGGTCCATCAGAACCACTTGAAATTCCGTAATGGAAGTGGGAGCACATTACCATGGATTTCAACACGGCCTTCCTAAGGTTTCTCAAGGCATCGATGCGATTTGGGTCATTGTTGATAGATCGACCAAGTCCGCTTCATTTCTTACCGATACGAGAAACTTATACACTTGAACGCCTCGTCAGACAGACATAAACGAGATTGTAAGATCGCATGGTATGCCCAGATCCATAGTTTCGATCGAGACCCAAGATTCACTTCACGATTTTGGGTTAGTTTGCAAAAAGCTATGGGCACAGATTTCACGATTTAGTTTCTAAGATATCATCCTCGCACGGATTTGACAATGGAGAGGACTATTCAAACTCAAGATCTATTAAGACTCAGGTCCTTGATTTCAAGGAGTGGGACAAGTTCTTACCATCGTGGAGTTTTCCCACAACAACAGCTTATTATCAAAAGTATCGCATGGCTCCATTCAAGCATCAGATGGAAGAAAGTGTCGCTCTCCAAGATGCGGGACGAGGTGGGTGAAGCAACGCTGTTGGGACCGAGTTGGTACGATGACTACTAAAAGATTCAAACGATCCGACAACGATAAAAACCTCACAAAATCGATAAAAGAGTTATGCCGATCTTCATCGAAAGGACGGGAATTCGATATAGAGATCATGTGTTGTTAAGAGTCGCTTCCATGGAAAGGAGTTACAAGATTTGGAAAGAGAGGAAAACTTAATCCTCGATTCATCTGGCCCATTTTTAATCCTCGATCGAGTAGGAATCGCGGGCCTATAGACTCGCTTTTACCGCCAAATACGTCTCGTGTTCATAACGCTTTTCACATATCTATGTTACGTAAATATGTGAAAGACCCAACCATATTATCGAAGTTAGAACCTGACGAAATAAATAAGATTCGACGATTTAAGAGGTTCCTGCTCAAATTTTGATAAGAAAGAACATATTCTACGCCTCCAAGGTTATACCTCAAGTCAAAGTTTTCATGGAGGAACCACGATGTCGAGGAAATGACTGGGAGTTAGAATCAAATGAAATCAAGGTATCCTTACCTCTTCGACATACTGTGTATCGCATTCTAATTTCGAGGCTTAAATTTCATAAGAAGGGAGGTCAGAAGACCCTCACTTTTATAAATAAAGATGAATTTTCTATAAATATTATTTTTGAATATTATGGAATAAATTTGATATAATGTTATAGTCAAGGGTAATATTTATAAATTTTGCAAAGTATGCAAGTTGTTATAAAATATTCGTTTGGCTCTGGGAATATTCTTTTGTTAGGGAATATTCGCATAATGGCTCAATCATTGGTGGACCCTAATAATGTAATTATCATTTGATCGAGAAAACGACAAAAATATTTTTTAAAAAAATAACTATGAGGTGTTACCGTTAAAACCGCTGAACTACCCTGGTAAAAGTACAAGAATACGCTGTGGTCGATAAAGAGACACACCAGATTGATTATCGATGCTTACGTGAGAAGTCACCAAATTTACGCTCAATTATCGCTACAAGAATCACGATCATATCTCTTATATTATTGATTCAATTATTGTCACAAAGATCATCTCAGATAATATGTTATAAGATTAAATCAATAATCGAGACGACAAGTTATAAATGATTAATAATTATGAAAGATTAAATATGTGTTGATGAAAAAAATGATTTGTGGTAAGTTTGATTATTTTATGGGGGCCTCATATGTCATCATCTAAGAGTCTCTTCATCATTAATAGATTTACCTTTTCAATAGTAATTACCTTGTGAATAAGTATTTACCTTCAATAGTAATTACCCTTGTGAATAGTATTATTTACCTTCATGGAATAAGAATTACCTTGTGAATAAAGATTTACCTTCGCCAATAAGAATTACCCTCAGGAATAGTATTTACCTTCACAATAGTATTTACCTTCGCTAATAGTAATTACCTTTACCAGACGTCGAACCACTTGTCGCTTCACATTACAAAGGCCGAACCACTTGTCGCTTCACATTACAAAAGGCCAAACCAAATGCTTTTTCACTTTTTTTTTCACACTGCAGTGCTAAGTTAGAAATCTTCTATAAATAGAGGCCTAGGGCTTCATTATTTTTCATTTAATTCATTCAAGCTATAGTAGAGAGAAAGTAAGTAGAGAATAAGAGAGAAAGAAGAAGAGTATTTTGTTACTACACCGCCGCAAAGATTCAATCTCCTACCAAATGTAAGGGTGTTATTCTTCTTATTCACGAAGAGAACTGCTGTTATTCCATCGCTTATTATTCTCGTTTGAATAACTCGATAAGTGGTTTACCCTATACTGGTGACATTCTTCTATTATTCTCATTGAACATCCTCGTCTCGGTGGTGTTTTACACCCGACCGGTTCCGCCTTTTTATTATTCTCGCTGAACATCCCTGTCTCGTGTGTTTTACAACCGACCGGTTCCGCCTTTTATTATTCTCGCTGAACATCCTCGCTCAGGTGTTTTACAACCGACCGGTTCCGCTTTTTTTATTATTCTCGTTGAATATCCTATCTCGTGTTTTACACCGGATCCTGGTTCCATCTTTATTATTCGTTGAACATCCCGCTTGTGTGAATTTCACCCCGTTCCGTTCCGTTATTTATTATTCGCTGAATAACTCCGCCTCGCGGCCTATCGCATTTACGGTGATTTCTTTTGTTATTCCATTCTTTATTATACCCAAATGGTTAAAACTTTGATTTCTATACTCCATGAAATTAGTAGAATATCCTCGATATTCAAGGTTTCATCCAAAGATCTTTTCATGGAAATATTCTTCCGATCATTCTTGAATTTTACTCTACAAAACAAAGATCATGTCGATAATTTGACGTTAATAATTCCTCGGATAAAATAATTTTGAACTTGTTTTATCAATTCTTATATCATTGTCATCATCCTCATGTTTATATTTTTTGAAAGTCATCTCGTGGCCTCAGAAGGCATGGGGATGGACTGGTATGATGATTACGACTGCAGACTATTCTTGTAATCACGATCGTAATGTTACAAATGATGTGATAAAAATCCTCAAGGGTCAGAAGTGCATCGATGGACAAATTGTTGGCATGATCACTTGACTATTAATGAATACACAAATATTCTCGCCCGAAGAAGGCATGAATAATTGTGGTCGGATACTAAAGAATATCCTCGTCAGAAAAGTGTGGGTGATTCGATGATGTGGAATATTTATTAAAGTCGAGTCTCAAATATAACAAAGGATGAAAAACCTTTAAAACCTAAAAGATAGTAGATTTTATTTTCTACTGACTCTTTTTAATGGATCAGATATATTCCGCAGCTTAAACCGGTTGTCTCATCAGATTTTATCGCTTAACATTATCAAGACTATCGATAATTTATTTCGCATTATCTTAGTCATAATATTTCATCGGGCTAGTTGAGCTCACCCTTTCTTTTCACCGTTTCTTCGTGAAATGATAATAATATACCGGGACGAGCCTCAGGAAACGAGTGATGGTCCCAAGATAAGATTAGTAGTCCTCACTATTCTCGTGAAATAAAGGTGATAATAATCAGAAATGAGGACTTTTTTGTTCGAAGTTTCAGATAATATCTAGTAGATTTATATTTGTATTTAAACTCACAGCTTACGTCAGATTGCACACCTATTATTTTATGTTAATAAGTCAGATTTAAATTTCGCACTCACGTAAGTGGCGACCCAAGACGGGTGATGTATACCTAATTTTCGTGAAGCATGGATAAAGCTTTGAAGAGATTACCAAGATATTTGATGTCTGGGATGCTCCGAGGAGCAAAAGGTTCCTTCACGCTTTTATGTCACGCGCGGAGAGGCGGACATCGGTGGGAATCCAGAAACGACTCAACCAAATTGCATCAAGATATATCTTGGGAGAAGTTCCAGAGTATTCAACGCATAAATACTTTCCTCGAAAGTATTCGCCACGTAAGGAGGTGGAGTTTATCAAGTCGAACAAAACAATACGACCGTGTCGCAACACGAGGCAAAATTTATGAGTTATCACGGTCATAGGCCCCACACTGGTGGATAATGAAAAGAGAATGACGCTTAATGTTTTTAAGAGGTTTGAAGTCGAGATACGCCAACATCTTATTTCTCATAAACCGTGTTTGTATTCAGATGTTGTCAAATAGGCTCGCTTAGTGGAGAGCGATAACGAGTCAACGAACTAAAAGAGAGCAAACCGACAAAATTATAATACCAAACGAGAATAGTCATCGAAAGGTATGACAACAAGCGTGAGGGAATCAAAAAGCGATATGGTAACCACTTGGTAATCAGGGCCAAAACAATAAGAATGGACATTTCAAGAAAAGGAGATTCAACAATGATGGAAAGACGCCAAAGACCAAAGACCCATTGTTAAGGAAGGAGAAAGACCACCTATCATATGCTTCAAATGCGAGGAGAGGGACACATCACCCAAATATATATGCTACGCCGTCAAAAGATGTTATAATTGTGGAAGAGAAGGTCACTTGCTCGATTATTGCCATCAAGACAAATTCAGCCAGATGATTGGAGGCACCAAAGGCCATCCAGTAAAAATTCAAACGTAGTAAAGCTAAGGAGAGCATTTGTTGTGACCTCCCAAAGAGCAAGGAATCCGAATGAGGTCATCACGGTAAGCTTATCATAAACTCTAATGAAGTCTATACTTTATTTGATACCTGTTCTACCCATTCTTTTATTTCTCCTATCAGGCCATCGATTAAATTCCGACTGGAGAAATTAGACTTTGACTTATCTCTGTGGAAACTCCGCTGGGAGAAACCTTCATTACATCCATCTGCTTATAAGTCTTGTTTGGTTCAAATCGGCACCCTCACATTACCGTCGATCTTATTTCATTAAAAATACTTGATTCGACGTGATTCTGTGGATTGATTGGTTAACTACTTATCAACATGTTTTTTATAAAAATTTCATTGAATAAATATTATACATTTTTGGGAGGTACTACAAAAAAATATCAATGACGCATCTCAAAATTAGGTATCTCGTGACGCCCCAAAATTGGGTATACGCCACCCATCTTGGTCGCCACTTACATGGTACATAAATTCAAATACAACTTATTAATATAATCGCTGTATACAATATATATATAAATCGTGAGTTTGAATACAAATTTTGTCTACTAGATATTATACAAACTCAAAAGGAGTCCTCATTACAACTATTATCACACTATTTCACGTAATAGTGAGGACTACTAATGCTATCCTCCGACCATTACTCCGCTCCTCGACTGTCTCCAAATTTTTGTTCTCATTTCCAAGAGAACAATGAAAGAAAAGGGTGAGCTCGATCAAAGAAGAAATATTACGACTAAGATAATGGTAATAAATTATCATTAGCCTTCAACAAATGTTAAACCGATAAAATACAATAGATAAACCGGGCTTTAAATCGCAGCTTTAATAAGAATCCATTAAAAGAGTCAAGAGAGAATAAAGTCTACTATCTTTTAGGTTTTAAAAGGTTTTCATCAATTTTATCACGAGACTCACTTTAATAAATAAACCACCACATCTAATCATCCCTGTACTACTTGGCCAAGGATTTTCATCAAATTATCAATGGTCACGACTATACCTAATCACCCCTCGGTCATAATCATACCAAAAACTATCCATCATCGCATTACAAAGCCATCGAGGACTTTGTCACATCATTTATATCAAGTCATGATTATACCGAATGATCCCCTCGGTCATAATCATACTAAGTTCATCTACGCACGTAAAGCCAAAGATAACATAATATAACATGAGGATGATGACAATGACATAATAATTCAATAAAACAAGTTCAAGAATTATTTAATCCATGAATTATTAACGCCCAAATTATCAACACGACATCGCTTTCGTAGAGTTAAATTCAAGAATGATCAAGAATATTTCCATGAAAAGATATCGATGAAACGCAAATATCAAGGATATTCTACTAATTTCATGGAGTATAAGTCAAAGTTTTAAACCAACTGGGTATAATAAAGAATGGAATAACAAAAGAAATCACCACGCACGCAGATTTCAGATGTATTGTGTTATTCCAACAGAATAATAATAACTTAACCAGTCGTGAAATTCACAACCGGCTGTGATGTTCCAATGTAATAATAAAGATGGAACCAGATCCTGTGTAAAACACATGATAGATATTCCAATGTATCGATAAAGATTTAAACCAGTCCTGTAAAACACATGCATGTGATGTTCCAAATGTAATAATAAAACGGAACCAGTCCTGTAAAACACATGCATGTGATGTTCCAAATGTAATAATAGAAGAATGTCACCAAGTATAGTAAATCACAGATACAAAGTTATTCCAATGTAATAATAAGAATGGAATAACATAAGGATTTCACCAAGTATAGGTACGCCACTGATATACAAAGTTATGTATAGGTATGCCACTTTTTACAAAAGTTATTCCAATGTAATAATAATGAATGGAATAATGTAAGTTCTCTTCAAGAAAGAATAACACCCTTACCGTAAAAAAGAACCGAATATAGAAGAAGTAAGTAGTTGGTAATACTCTTCTTCTTTCTATAACTTTTCTCTATACCTTTCTCTCTATAATTCTCTCTGTAGTTTCAATGAATTCGTAAGAAAATAACGAAGGAACGAGCTTTCTATTTATAGGAAAATGGAATGATAAGAACTAATCCATTGAACTATCTGGATTGATTTATTTTAACTGACTCATTCATATTTAAAGAAAATCTTTTAAATAAAATATAATATATTCTATTTATATAAAAACATTTTACTTGCAAACGCAAAACACTATACGAAAAATACTACGCAAAAACACTACGCAATACTACGCATAATAAAATATAATATATTCTATTTATGTAATAACTTTAATAAAGATTCTATTTTATAAAAGATGCTTCATTTTATTACGCTAATAATCTAATAAAACAAAACGCCATTATCGCTATAATAATTCATATTATTAATCGACTAATAATGGAATCAAACCGAGTGACTTTCACATAAAGATCAATAATCAATACGCGCGCTACTACGCAACCACACTTATTATCGTATTTTTTACTACCGAAAGTAGTTCAACAAGAACTACCAGTAAAACTTCCGCCGTTATTTTAATAAAATATTTTGCTGTTTTCTCAATCCGAATAATAATTTCATTATGTGGGTCCACCAATGATTGAGCCGTTAGATTTAATATTCCTCGCTAAACCTAATATTAAAACCAATCTAATATAATATAACCACTGTCATACTTTTTAAAAAATTTATAAATACTACCCACAACTATAATATTATCTCAAATTCACACCATAATATTAAAAATTATTTTACCAAATTTAAATCTTTATTAATAAAATCCTGGTCTCATATATTGTTATATTAAAAAAAGTTTATAAGATCTCACTTACATGAACCTAATTTCCACTAATATTCATGTAGAAATATTGAAGAAAATTTTCTTATGAAACTAATAGATTTTTTCCCTATATATACTTTTTATCTTACTAGTTAAATAAATATGGGCAGGAGAAACGGCTATGTAAATTCAAGATTTAATTGCTGTCTTAATTGGTGAAAGACTCAAAAGTGTAGTTGTGAATATAAATATATAAATTTAAGTACTACTGTATATAGTAGGAGTACCGGCTTTCCTCTTCCCAAAAAGACAGTAAACAGAAACAGAACAAGATCCCAACAATAACCTGATGATTTGATGATGAGTAAATAAGAGTGAGAGATATAGAGAGAGACACAAATATTATTATTCGGACCTCAACTTTCTCTATCATCTGGATCGTGTCTAAACAGGGCTGCACCCAATTTTCCTCCTCCATAGATATAAACAAGGTTCCTCTTCTTCCCTCATCTCACTGATTTTCAATGATACGAGATTTCTGTATATATTTTTAAATGCACTCCGAATTTGTATATAGTTTCTTCTGTACAGGTATACTTTGAGCTTATTGATTTCATTTATAGTTATAGGTACATAATATGCTCTTCATTCAATTGTTTCTATACAATACTATTGATCGAGTGATTCAAGCTTTCATTTCAAACTCGCAGATTCATATATTATTATATATACGGACACCCATTTGTAATGGTAGTAGATTTCAGTTGCGGTGTTCTTTTTATTTATTGATATTGATACTTACATATATATATATATATATGTTTTATATTGGTAATTATTATTATTAATAAAAAAATTTCCTATGTAATTTACTTTTTATGATATTGTTTTCTATGTTAGGGTTTCGTTTGAAGTGTTCATAAAGTGATGTCAACAAGTTGTCCCGAGATTTAACATTGCTTTGGTTAGAGCTCTGCCGTTTTCTTGAAATGCCATTGATAATAACATATTAATATTAATAACTTCAGTTACCGATAACATATTTTTGGTTAATTTATAATGTTTGTTTGATCCCATTTGTTTGTTCTTTCTGGTTGTCTTGATGCAACATTGGGTTGACTGTTTAGTTTTTCACGTCACCTTCTCTCTGTGTGTACATACATAGGTGCGCATAAATATATGCATACATACATACGTATAAGAATAGTTTATTTATTAATTGATGATCAATTTGTCTTTCTTTAGAGTGTACTGCAAAACTTAAGCTAGTTGTTAAGGAAGCCCATTTATTCGTTTTTTTTAAATGTCTATAGGAGGTAATAATCTAACTGGACAAGAACTGAGTTATTGTTCTTGGTTGTTTATGCAACATCTTCATTGACTACAAATTACGGAATACATTTGAAGGAAGTCTGATCTGAATTTGAACATTTAGTGATTGTCAATTTTTGGCAACAACCCTTTTATAGCTGATACAATTTGTTCAAAGATTGAGGAGAATTGGGGTATGAGAGATTTTGGGTGAAACTCATGATAAGTTTTAGAAATGAAGTCCTTAAACATGGAGACGAAATGGGTATTTCCTCTTGTTATAAGTTCACTGGTATGTGTTTTCCTCCTTGCAACCTCCTTCAACATGGGTCTACTCTCTTCTTTACACACCATCAATTCGATCTTATCAATTTTCCCTTCTCGCGTTATGGCAAATCAAACAAGGGTATATTTTACTGAAGAAAAAATTAAGCAATCTCCACCTCCTCCCCCTCCTGCTATTCCTCGTTTTGCCTATTTGATTTCTGGGTCCAGAGGTGATTTAGAAAAGCTTTGGAGAACTCTTCAAACATTATATCATCCATTGAACCATTATGTACTTCATCTGGACCTAGAATCGCCTGCTGAGGAGAGATTGGAGCTGGCTTCTCGAGTAGAAAAAGAACCTATTTTCGCTAAGGTTGGGAATGTATTAATGATTACCAAAGCCAATATGGTAACCTATAGAGGACCAACCATGGTTGCTAATACTCTTCATGCATGTGCCATCCTTCTCAAAAGAACTAAAGATTGGGATTGGTTTATTAACCTCAGTGCTTCTGATTATCCTCTGGTAACTCAAGATGGTTAGTCCCTTTCTTTTCTTGCATTTTATTTTCTCATGGAAAGGTTTAGGTATGAGTTTATTACAGAATTTTTTGACTTATTAAGCTGTGTACAGATCTTCTCTCTACATTTATTGATTTGAAGCGAGACCTGAATTTTGTTGAACACACAAGCCGATTGGGATGGAAGGAGTAAGCTCTTTCTTTATTCCCCCTCTCCCCCTTTCTCCCTTGTGTGTATCAATATGTAAAGAAATTAATTTTAGTCGATTGGGATCGAAGGAGTAAGCTCTTTCTTTATTCTCCCCTTTACTCCTTTTCCCTTCCCCCTTTCTCCCTTTTGTGTATCAATATGTGAAGAAATTAATTCTAAAATTAATGTTACCATGCCAATTTGTATGCAGGGGTCAAAGGGCAATGCCATTGATCATAGACCCAGGGCTCTACCAAACAACAAAGTCAGATATATTTTGGGTCACACCTCGGAGAACATTGCCAACAGCCTTTAAGTTGTTTACTGGTTAGCTTCCCCCCATTTAGTTATTCCATACCTTGTGGTGATTATTATAACTATTGATAGATATTTAGTTTTTCATGCAAATCTCTTAGTTCACCATGTTGAATTGGTTTAGATTCATACAATATGGGCGTCTCAAGTATCAAACTTGTATTGAAGTTTCAGCTAGTTGTATCAGTTGATTCCTCTTCCCCTCCCTTCCCCACTCCCTTTAATTAGTTGATCTCTCTTGTTTGGTGGTTCAGCTATTGTTACTATAAGGTAGCTTCAGTTAATATGACAAAAAAAGAAACAGTTTCTTCTTGCTGCGTATTACATTTTTCTTTTCTGGAAGAAACACAACCTGAAAGTGAAAATCGCACGAATCTATTGAATATTCGGTTTTCCACCATCTTTTCTGTTTCCTTGTGTAAACTAGTTATAAATGATTATTTTGAGATCAGTGCGGTTAAATTATTCTGAGCTAGACAATAACACGACATAGAGATGGACCTAGAAAATTTGCAGTCAGTTACACCTACTGGATTAGTTGATACACTTGCATATATAATGTCCATGGGACCATTTTGCTTGATGCTGACCGACTATGGTCTCTGGTCTAGCGACAAACTTCTTTACTCTATTTTCACTTTCCAACAAAGTTGTTGCATGCTGATAGTGTAGTAAATTAGACTAAGAGGAGTAGAGGACTGCTATATATCACCCATTTTGTATCACATTTTCTTAAGCTCCTTTGTGCCAGTAATTGTGGAACCATTTATTTGAACTGTGAAGCTCAAATGCACACTCCAGACTGTAATCATCATAGTACAAACATTATCCCATTTAAAGTTCGGATTACAGTTTGACTTTTATATTAATAGAGTCCCAAAACGGAATCAAATTATGGACTTAATTAATGGCTATTCTAAAATAATCTGCATCTTTATACAAGCTTGACGACTTTTCTTTTCCCAATTGTGCAATTCAGTTATTTTTTGAAAACCTTGGTATATGCCATTTCATTTATCCAATATTTTCAGGTTCAGCTTGGATGATCCTCTCACGGTCATTTGTAGAGTATCTCGTATGGGGTTGGGATAATCTTCCAAGAACACTACTCATGTACTACTCAAATTTTGTCTCCTCTCCCGAAGGTTACTTTCAAACAGTCGTATGCAATGCGCCAGAATATGTACCAACTGTAATTAATCATGACATGCACTACATTGCTTGGGACATTCCCCCAAGACAACATCCTCATACCTTGTCCCTTAACGACTCGAGCAAAATGATTGAAAGTGGTGCTGCATTTGCACGTAAATTCAGGCAGGATGACCCTGTTTTGGATCAAATTGACAAGGAGCTATTGGGCCGAAAAAATGGGAGCTTCACGCCTGGTGGTTGGTGTTCCGGCAATCCTCCTTGTTCCAAGGTTGGGAATCCTACCAAGCTTAAACCTGGTCCAGGAGCTCCAAGGCTTCGCCGCCTTGTAGGTAGATTACTTTTGTCAGCCAAGTTTGGCAAAAACCAGTGTCAGTAGATTTTATATTTTTAGATCAAGTAAAAAAAGGAAAAACAAAGATTTTTGTTGTATCATTCTTGCTTGTGAATGGAAATTATACTGCACCTATTTCAATCTGCAAGCCCAACAATAATAGTTGAGATGTATGTATCAAAGGACATCTGCTTTTATACAGGCTCTGTTATAACATAATTACTTATAAGTAGTTTATTCCTTTCCTTTTACAAGTTCCCCGTCCATCTGATGTATTGTTGGCATTAGTTTATAAAATGTGTGCGTATCTGGAAGCAACCTAAAAAGGCGAAGAACATATGAAAAGGTAAACGGAAGTCCAAGCTCATCTCATCTCATCTCGAATGAGATTTGAGCCATGCTTATCTCCATGTTCAAGATTGAACAACACTTACGCTTTCAGACGATTAGGTCCATTCTAATCTACCCTACCCTTTCAGCAGCCTCACATCCTTTTGTGTGTACTGTGTACTGTTATTGGTGAAACCTGATCCAACTTTGTATTATTAGAGATAATAGTAAAGTTACCCAAATGGTGATTGGTTTGTTCCTGGAGCCGGTTCTTGTATTGCATTATATAAGAACAGGATCCTGCACTGTGTAAAGTATAATTTTCTGAGATAGAAGAAGCACACGTACAAAATTTTATGTTATTATTTTCTAAGATGTGTATCACTCTCATTAAATCATTTCAGTCAACTATATTCCCCTCGAGTAAGAAACATCTCAAAAAAGGAAAACAAGAGACTGACAGACCAAGCAAGAGTTAAATCAATTATTAGAGGAAGTAGATAAAATATTCAATCATTTTCTTTCTCAGCTTCAAGAGACGTCGTTTCTAATTGAACTGTCCAATGGCTAGCCTCCATGCAGTGTTGTTGTTCAATAATTTTCAAGGCGATGATTCGTATTCACTAGAGATTTCCACATCTACTTACTTTTTGCACGTTCCTCTATGAAAAAAGAAGTAAGAATTAACCATTTATAAACCAAATTATTCTTCTAATGATAGAAGAGCTTGATAGCCACCACCTAAATGAGAAAGAGGGGTAAGTTGCACTGAAAACTCACTCCATTTTTGGCCTACTTGTAGGCAGAGGGTGAAGCAACCATAAACAAATTGAAGCTTCTCTAGGCCACTTCAATAGCAACTGAGGAGGAAGGACATGATGTCTCAGGCTAGACATAGTTGCGCTTTTTTCTTCAGGCGAGCTAAATGTTCAATATAACTGGTTACAAGCAAAACATCTACATAAATTAGACCAAGGAGCACAACAAAAACTCCACAATTTAAGATAATTTCCGTATAAGATGGAACAATATAATAGCTTTGAACATTCATCTCTACATATATCACAAATACATACCTCAAGAAGAAGAACCCCTAACAGATATATATCAGAAGCACAAGAACTGGGTGCACCGGTAACCTCTTCTGGACTAGTGTACCAATTTGTTTCCATGCGTAAAATCTGTTTAATCGGAAAAGAATGTTTCCTCTCCTCGGTTTGTTCAACATTACTGGCTCCTAAAGATGCACGCATTACATTGTCTGAACCTGACTGCAACCAACTGGTTCCCGATATTAAATGGTTGAATGAGGTCATAACAAAGCAGGAGGGTCACACATTATGAACAACAATTCCCTTTGAATGTTATGTGCCAGAAAAACAACCTCTACTATCTGCCTAAATATATGCAATCATTCAAGGGCAACAACTGCCATCGTCTCAAGCTAACATCATTGCAATCTATAGCCCCTTTCTCCCCAGAATCATTTGATGTATCACCTGAGGACCTGATAGAATTGGCATGAATCAATATAGGGTTTCTATCCGAAACCCCAGAAGATTGCAGCCCCTAGAACTATCAGACCTCTGCCAGACAGAATCAGATGAACCCTCCACTCTCATCTACTTATAGCTGCAAGAAGAGGATAGCTCATGCAACCAAGAAATGGAGTAGTTTCCCAACATCTACCAAATTCAGTTAATTCCACCACCTCCTCCATCATCTCGAATCAGAAGCCACCCATTGTAGCCACTAGCCACACAAAAAACCAAAACCAGATTAATATTTCCCTTTATCTGATTAGGACCAAAACCTGAGTAACTTAAAGTGCCCAGAACCTCACTTCTCCATATAAAAACAATTCCCTGTCGCCACAAAACATGTACCGAGAAATAGTTGAGTTGAGCAGGCAGCTTCAAGCATATATAATTCAAAACACAGAATACCTCCAAATTACATTAAATGATCACTTGAAAACATAGGTACCAAGAAATTCAGATTAAACATATGAAGCACTCGTATAAACCATCCAAACAAACATACATATATATTGTCTATTGGCAATCTTGTGGGAAATTTTGAGTGATCTTTGAAACCATTACGGTCCTGGATGAAGTGAACTAGTAGATAATTCATAGGCTAAGTATAAGATCTACAATTAATAATAACCCATATGGTAGGAACTGCACTTGCTGAATACATCGAGAATACATTAGACATGTTTCTCAGTGAGAAACTAAGAGAGGGACGAGATTCTTAGTACAAACTTTAGGATTGGCTAAATGGACAGCCTCTGCTATTTTTTAAGGAACAACCCCCCTACACGAAGTAGGGGAAGAAAGAAAAAAAAAACCAACAATAACTCGAATTTCAAAAGAATCAACGGGGAACTTTCTGTGCTGATCTTTTCTTGATTTTTCTCAATTGAGTCGACCTAACCCGCAGTTCAACGACCAGAAATGAATAATGAATTGGTAGATAATTGGTTCCCTTCAACCTGAACTCTTCTCAGCTTTGCTTTGTCAAGACGTGCACGCCTGACTGCTTCTTGGATATGGCGATCATGGTCTTTTAGCATCTGATCAACTTTGCCTGCCGGAGCTAGCAGTGGCCCAGAGTAGTGAATCTTGTTGCCCTTTGACCCATAACCAAGCTGGAGAAGATCAAGGAGAATATACAAGTAACTTTAAATGCATATGAAGAAAGCAACACATAATTTGGAAAAGTTGGTAATAAAGGCATAATCAATGATGACAAAAACTTACAAGAATCGGATCTTTGTTGCTGTTTCTTCCATCCTCATTAGGATTATGATCCTGCTTTCTCATCAACTCAGAAGTCTCCTTGAAGGATCCTGGAAACCTGCCCATTACTTTTGGAGTTTCCTGTTGTGAAGACCCAGGCTTCTCCCTGCGATCTTCGGATATCAAACTTCTCCTAGCTGCTACTAAGCTGGAAATTGTGGATAAGTCAGCTCCAGTTGAAATCTTGGGAGTATCTTCCATATTTTTCCCAACCTTTGCCCAGGCAGCTCGGTGAACCAAAGGCCCGGAATGGGAAGCTCTCTTGTGAAGATTCTCCTGAGGATCATTGATTTCTTCTTCCACAGCTTGGGATGGTCTAGGTGGGTCAATGGGAAAGCCAGAAGCCGCTTCTTCCTGATGAGGGTTGAATTTCTCACTTCGAGAATTGGACTGACCTTTTCTTTTCTGTATGTAAATACCAACTTAATGAATATAGATGCAAAAATAGATCAACATACAGAGAAGATGGATCACAACTGAGACAAGATGCAAGAGCTTTATTGTTAAATAGACGAGACTTACCTGCATAGAGACAACTAATTCAGCATTGGCATCAGGTGCTGGAATGGCTCGAGACTCTCCTGTTCCTCTCCTTTCAACATCATATCTGTGACCCCTGCTCCCCCCTGCTGCTTGTCTGCAAGTTCCAAGAAAAATGGAGTAACTACATAAAGCACTCCTCCAGCCAGGTCGGAAGATATATTGGTGCATGTATGTTTGTCAATGAGAGAGGGAGAGAAAGTGAGATCATGTATTGCCAGAATGAGCTTCAAACTCAATCTGAGGTTAAAGCCAAGAACTATTCTAACTCCTCAGATTGAAGAGCTACAGCATCCATTATGAGAGCAATAGGTTTTATTTTTGAGATTGTTGGTTAAGAATAGCCCAAAAGAAATTCACGAGCATAATTGATTTTGACAAAATGCACACTTCAGTGGTGATTACTGTACAGTAAAAGCAACTAGGACTACCATAAGATATTAAGAGATCCTATTAATACAAGAGCAATCATCCCAATAAGCAATAGTCTAGTTCAATTACAATGAAATGAACTCAGAGACCAATAAAGTTGTAAATTGTTCTCAGACGTAAAAGAAACGATATATACATTACATATGAGTATATGACAAAAGATTATTTCATATCATGCAATCATAAATTGTTGATCGATGTAAAAAATGCAATATATTATGTAAAAGAGGAAAGATTATTTCACATGATGCACCTTCTAGCTTCTTCATCCCGTAGTTTTGCATCAAACTCTTTGCTGGGAGGATACTTTGGCAAGCTTGAAGGTTCACACGGAAGTGGTTTTGATGAAAAGAACTGCAAGATATAAACAGAAATGTACATTGTGAGAGGTTTCAACTAGAAAAATCTGAAGGGTTAATGAGTAAATTACTAGAAAATGTAAACAGCCACAAATTGCTAATATGAATGAAGAAATGAAAACAAGAGTAAAAGTGTGTTTCAACATTAGCATGTAGAGTAAGGGAATATAACACAAAGTTTATTTTTTATATCTGACGACGTATAACTAAGATCACACATATTCATGAGATGGTAGAGCTAGCAAATTTGAGACTAATTTAAAGAAGGTTGGCCGATAATATTTGAAATGTGCAGTGAACAACCAATTACTGATCAAAAACAAGAAATGGTGTAATAGCTCTGATGATTATGGCCAGGAAGGAGAAGACCTAGTTAATATAGACCGAGACTGTAAATATTTGAATAAATAGAGACTAGAACAGGCACAATAATTATTTTCAGGATGAATCATAAAGATAGTAAAGAGAAATTCATTCTGTATACAACATTGTACCTCACTACTTAGAGCATGAGCTGCAGATTGACGATCAGCGGGATCTATAGAAAGCAGAGTCTCCATAAGCGCTAATGCTGGTGCAGGGAAGTCCTTAAATGTTTCTGCCACACATCTTCTATAAGGCTGTTGAGGCTTGAAAATGGTTGCGTGGGGCAGCTTTGATTTTCTCCAATAATCCTCAGAGGGTGAACCACAAAGCTTGAAAATTTTATGCAACTGTTCCACCTAAAAGACAGAAAAGTTTTATCTTATTTTTAATAAGTAAAAATAAGTTTCCAAAAGAAAGAAAGATACAAGCTTCAGTACATCTTTCATTCTTACTGGTATTCGAACTAATACGCTAATAGCAATAAGAAGTATAGACACAAAAAACCCAATGTAAAACAGACTAGTTAGAGCATTAGAATCGTCTACACTAGTGTTTCCTAGAATAGGTTTTACTAACTTCTTTATCTATTTTCTCCCTCTTCTTAAGTTGGAGGAATTTTGTTAATGAGAAATGGAAGATACAAAGTTAACAGACAAGAACTTTGACATATACTACTATGCTTGTTATAAGCAAGTATATATGACCAAAAGAAGCCGAAGCAACCCATTTACAAGTACACTTTGGGGGAGAATCTTCTAACTAAAACATAAACAATTTTCCCCAAAAGATCCCAGAAAAGCCTCCTCCAGAAAATAAAGGAAGAACAAATTTGTTAAGGACGTTTTTAAGCTACCTTCAACATAATGGAGGCATAACATAGGCTTCTGCTTATGTCCCTCATCCCCTAATAGTTAAGAATATAGTTAAATGATCAAAAGCAGTTGTTTGGAAACTAAACAGAACCTTTCCAACTGTTAACTATCATCAATTGTGGTTATTGTAAATACGTTGACCTTACAAAATAACCACATTTCCCTGTCATAATAATTGAAAATTAAAATGTTGCTTACAGTTTACACCATAAAAATTGAAAATTAAAATGTTGTTTACAGTTTCCACCATAAAAAGAAGAATAGCAACATACCACAGTGGCATTCGATGTTAATTAAGTTAGCATACATTAAATATCTGAATTTGGCCAATGTGCCCAAAAATGAATAACAACATACCATAATCTATCTATCTCACCGCATACAAACAATGATAACGGTGGCTACCAGGCATCACAAACAGTCGCAATGAAAGAATTTACAATAAACAGTTTACAGTTAGCATCAGAAAAGATCAATTATATCGGTGCAAAGAAGCTTCACAAAGCTTGAGGCTTAAGGTCTTGTTGTGGTGGAAAAAAACTTTTTTGAAGGAATGAAAGCCATAAAATGCATATTTGTTTCAGTTCTATCATTTCTATTTTTCCAGTAGATATTAACTACATAATCTTCTGCGGTAACACCTATATAAACAAGATACCTCTGTTCTTCCGGGCATAATAGGCTTGCCTGCATATAGTTCAGCAAGAATGCAACCAGTACTCCATAAATCCACAGCAGTACCGTAATAAATGGCACCAAGTAAAAGCTCAGGCGGTCGATACCAAAGAGTAACAACCCGGCTTGTCAGAGGCTGACTTTGGTGAGGATCAAAAAAGCTTGCAAGACCAAAGTCTGCTATTTTCAAAATACCGTTATTGTCAATTAAAAGGTTGGAACCTTTAATGTCACGATGTAGAATACCACGACTATGACAATGATCAAGTCCACGCAATAGTTGCTGCATGTAACATTTGACCTGCAAAGGCATTTTGAATTTTTTAAACATAAATACAAAGATGATACACACTTCTCTAACACATTATGTCAAATGGCCTCTACTTTACTACGACTCCCTCAGTCTCAAATTGAATGTCAACTTGAAAAATGCGGCATAGTCTTGGAATTCAATATATATATATATATATATATTCAAAATTACTTTTATCAAGTAAAAAAATCTAAATTACTCATTAACATCTAAAAGTGCAATTTAAAAAATATAAATATGAAAAATATTATACCTAAATGTTTTGTGGGCACATGTTAAACTCCAAGTCACAAATTGTTTTGAGCCATGATAATTGGCATCCAAATTTGGATAAAGGGAGTACAATATTAAGACCAGCATTTTTAGATCTTGTGGTGCAACTATTTATTTTTAACAGCTCTAATTTGAATAGCATCCATCTTACTACAGTATAAAGAGATAAACAAGTAATATCATGTAGTCTAACTACAGTTTATAGTCAATTACACGGAACTTTGTATGAGTACCTGCGGCTCTGTAAACTTCAGGCTAGGGTGAGAAGCAAGCCCTGCCAGATCATGCTCCATGTACTCGAAAACAAGATACAAACTGCATGACATCCTTGAGGTAACTAGACCTTCCAATTTTATTATGTTTGGATGATCAAGTCTACGTAGAATATGAATTTCTCTAGCCATAAAACGAACACTTTCAGGTTCCAGGTTATCAAACCTTACTTTCTTCAAAGCAACAATTTTCCCCTTATCCAGATCACGAGCCCGATAAACATTACTATATGTACCTTGTCCAATCTGCAATAAAGAGAGGTCCAGCCAAGACAACAGGTCATGTCAATTACTCTAGGAAATCAAGAGATATAGAAGGTATGTCGAGCAGCATGACAATATTCACACAACATGATCTTCATCCATAATGGTAAAAAGTATTATCTACTGGGACAAGATAACCTTTATGGATTCGCTATGGGCTCGGCCATGTGGGCATTTAAAGGAATTCCTATTCCTATTTACACCAGAATTCAGTTTACATAGGCAGACACAAACTAGTAAAGTAACTTTTACAATGTACCGGACCAGCTTGTAGATGAATTAAAGGATTGATTGCACTTCTTCCATCTAATGTGGAGTTGAGTGCACAGAAACTAATCTTACATATATTGCAAACAATAAATAAGATAACCATGTAATGCGCACCCCTACAACCAAACTAAAGTCTTGACTTAATTCCTTTGGCACTTGTTGGACTAAGTCAAGCTTCAAGCTGAGTTAAGTGCAGTACAAACTATAAAAATGCCTACCTCGGAATAGCTTCATAAAAAGAATGTAAGTCAAATGCTCAAACAAGGACATGAAAGAGGGTGGTAGTTGCAAGTAATGCTTCCACAACATAATTGAGGTTCCAAGTTGATTACTGAATTGCATCATATGTATTCTTTGATTTCTTTCTTCCAGCTTACGGATGGATGTGAGGACTGTTTCTTTATAATCCTTAGAGTCAAGAAAACCAACAAGAGAATAAGGTGGCCTTACTAGAACCCTAGTAGTATCAAGGATCAAAATATTGGTGTGGAAGTTGAGAGTTCAGTAAGCAATGATGTCATGAAATGAATTTATTACCTTATTGGATATCAAATACCCAATTGAGATGACATAGTTCGTACTTTTTGTGTTTCAAGCAAACTCCTTGAACTTAAAAGGAGTCATGGTTATCTTTATTTGGATTGGTTTAATTTGTTACAGAAAAATCCAAGATAAAATCTTTCATACATAACACTATTTCAGTAAGCCCGAAAAATGTGCCAACCTATGTGCAGGCAAGTTTCATAAGAAAAGAAGCATCCCAATACTGGAATTACGTCAGCTGATGCTTTTCAGAAAGTGTCACTTTTATCTGCTTGTCATTTACCGTATGAAATGAAGATAAAAACAACAGGATGTTTGCATTAAAACTAGGAGGAGCCTCAGATACCTTCTATAAATTGCTACCAAACAAGGAATCTAATTGTCATGCCAAATGTAAAGCCAACAGTTGAACAAGTAATAACGTTGGGAAAGGGGGGATATAGAAGTGCGGAAGAGGGAGTTTTAGTCCATAATATGACCATGTAAAAAGGGGGGGCAGCTTCCTGAGTTGGTGTTTTCCCAAAAAAGGTGGAAGTCAATCTAAAAAGAGCATATACGCTGAGGATTTCCTAGCTCGTTCATTTTTTAAAATTACATTCCCTTCTGCATGTATAATCTGTCAAATTATATAAGTTCAGCCGTTCAGCACCTCCCATATCTGCTTTCCTTGCTTCATCATAGTAATAAAATGTACTGCATCCTTTTTTAGTAAACAAGTCATCGTATATATCAGGACATAGAAAATATATGATGGATGAATCACTACATGTTAACAGGATATTGGTTTGAGCAGTAGAATTACCTATGCTAGACGAAATCTTTGTGATAATAAGTTTTAGAAACTTCACAAGCTTGAAGTTAATACTTAATTGGGTGAGAACAATATAACAGTAAACCGCTGTAAAATAGATCCTATACACCTGCTCCAAGTCTCCAACATCCCTACTAGGCAACTATCAATGCATGCATATTTGTTTGTTCTGTTTTAGGAGCCAAGTCATATTAACTTTCATTTACCAATTACCGTGATATGAATTATTGTATTAAAGGAAAACCAAAGGTTTAAAACAAGACAATATGAGAAATTTATACCAAGACAATATAAGAAATTTATCACTAAAAACTTAAAAACCAATCCTCCGAGCTCAGAGAATGCAAAGTAGAAAAACAATTAAAGAGAAGAGCATACTTTATCCAATTTCTCAAAAGAGTCTGCCTTTCTTGGTACCCATCCCCTGATAGCTTCACCGGCCACTCCAGCCAACCAAGGGGGCCAACCAGCACCAACCTGCTCCCCTTCTGTAGCTTTCGGAATCCCTCCCAATCCAGGATGGTGCACAGAGATAGCATACTCAGTCTTCTCTCTTTTCCTCTCAAGATTCTCACCATTCAACCGAAGTGAACCATTCACTTGCTTATCAATCAGCATTGCCCTTCCATCATTACTATCCAACCTCTCTTTAACTCTAAACCCTTCCTCTCTCCTAGACGATGTCAGCCTTGGCACCCGGATATCCGATGAGTTCTTACTTGATAACCTCTCCCTTGGACTTTCCCTGCTATCTTCAATGGCAGAAGGCTTACAGCAATTACAACCCATTTTACACCAAAAATAATTAAAACCCACCACTAAGTAGGATAAAAAAAAATCACCCGTGAAACCTAGTAATTATAGAAATTCTTCTTCTTCTTCCATGTCCATCGCAATCATAACCCAACCAAACAATCCAACTTGTACCCAGATTCAATATAACCCAACTCATACATCTCCAATTAATTTTACAAACGAATTGAACCCATTATTGAAATTCTCTAGTCATACAACCCCAATTTATCGTATGTACCAAACACATTCTAAAAACCAAAAACTTAAACTTCCCTATTGACAACTATGGATACTGAAACTGAGATGGGTTTTCAGAGTACCTTGATATGACTGTTAACAGAGAGACTGTTATTGAGAAGCAGCTATTTAGGGTTTGAAAGTTGGGAGGAAGGAATGCATGGATCTAGGTCACGGATTTGTGTACAGTGGGAAATATACAGAGAATAATTTATTTTTCTGAAGGTGTCAAAAATGTCTATACATTTTCTTGAGCTGTATTTATGCATTCTGACCGCTGGGCAGCTTTTGCAAGGTTAGTTTTAAAGAGAGACAAAAGAAAAGAAAAACCCAATTCTCCCTGCTATTTTCATCCCCACGCTCACTTAAACGAGAGTGACCACTGACCCTTATTTATTAGTATTAACTATTCTTGTGACAGTAATATTTGTTGAAGTAATTTTTTTAAAATTGAAATTATTAAAAAATTATTTGCGGTCGACTATGATACAATAAATATTAAATGGGTTCGCAACATGTGATTCGAGAAATATACAATGGACAAACTTGATTTTTAACTTTTTATTAAAGATTTTGCTTCTATGAATATTATAAAGTATCTTTAATAAATATATTCTCATATATTTTGTTATAATTGAAGTTCTAGTATATATTTTGTTATAGTTGAACTATTATGTTTTAAGATTCAGAAAAATAATTTTTAAATACAATTTGTATTTTTTATTTTTTAAAAAATAATATTTCTTTTTATTTTTGGGGCACTAAATTCTCAAGAATGACCATTAATAAAGCAAGATGACAATAATGTTAAAAGTATTGGAACTAAAGATTTACTACCTCTGCTCCATAGTTAGAGATATAATGTGAATTAGAGAAGGATTGCCTTTTTGTGCTTTCTTCGTTACTCGATTTGTCTTTTTATATTTTTATACTACATATTAGATGATTAATTTTATAATTGTATGTGTTGTAAAATAATTATTTACAGATACGTAAAAGTATGCTATATACACGTATATAATTATATTTGTATTATAAATTAATAATGCTACAAAGTACTTAATAAATTATTAAGTATTTTTCATAGGTGTAATATATATGTTAATTATTAAAGAGTCAAACGTTTAAAGATTATTTTAATTAAATTTATACTAAATAAATTCAAATAAATTATTTTTAACTCATATAAAAATAAATTTAAAAGAAGTTAAGTGGAGTAGATAAATGTTTTGAATTCAATTAATATATATTACACAAATATGGTATCAAGAAATTGATAATCAATTTTAGTTGCAATGTAGAGTGAAAATTAAAAACTAGACCACAATTATGGGAGGGTGGTTAGCATTCTCTCTACATGCGTCAATATTGTACTGTATTAATCATAAACTGAACTTATAATTTCATGCTAATCGTATCCTTATCCTAATTGTGAGATGTATGCAGTATGCATGTGCTTCAACGTCCGGGGCAAGTAAGCATCTCTATAGCCCACGTGCTTTTCGGCGTGTGTAATTAGGTCACTACTTATTGCAAAAGCCAAAATAAATAGTGAAACGGGAGTTCTTTAGGTTTCCGTTTTCATTGCTTTTTAATGTAACGGTCTTCGGTTCCAATGTTATCTTAACTGATTATTATAAATTTATAATTTTTCATAGTTAATTAATACTGTAGTAGTATAATTTTATTAATATTGCATTTGTAATTGTATATCGATTATAAAAAATTATTGCAACTCAAAAAAATAACAAAATAATTATTATAATTCAAAATAGAACTCTTATCATTAGAGAATTGATATTTCCACAAAACCTTACTCACATGAATGTGAAGGGAGCTTTGTGAAAATATTAATTTCCCTTATAAAATACCAATTCCCTATCATTAAATTATCACATTTGATCGGATTATTTATTAATAATCGATAATATTAGTAAATGTCAAATATTAGGCTTTTTGACTATAATATTGAAATGTTAGTGTTAAATTTAGAGCGAAAAATATATTATAATTTTGATGATATAATAAGAGTGAATTCTTTGTTGTTCAATGAAACTAATCCTAACTATCAAATTTCTAGAACATTATGCCTTGAGTGGCCCATGTGGAGAAATAAGCTGGTTGGGTTGGACTCAAATACTACCATACTACTAATAAGAAGTCAAACAGTAAGACAAGTAGCGAGGTATGATGAGTGGTGCTCCGTATAATAGCAATAGCATCTCCATGTTTAGGCCCAACAGTAGCAGCTGTCTATATCCAACATTAAATATTGAGCAGTTATCCAAATAAATACTAGTACATGCATCAAATTAATGGGTCTGCAGACAATCAAACGAGTTGGCAGGCCAGGCCCCACCCGTTTCAGGTTGGACCCACTCCCTTTCGGCCTATTAGTGATCAGTGTAGGCTTTTGGATTTATGTTTTGTAACTGATGAACGGAGACAGGGGCGGCCTGGCCTAGCTTAAATACCACATGTTTTTTTGTGGTTTTGATATATCTTTCTATATTATTATTACTCATATTTTTGTAATAATTTTTAATATTTTTATATGTGGAGTCTATCTTTTAATTAAATCAATATTAATATTTAATTAATAATATGTCTCACATTCGTTAATATCAAAAATTACTGCGAAAATTTAAGTTCCTACTTCTTCCTATTATTTATTATCCATCAACTTGCGGGAGGTTATTGCGCTTTTCCAAATCCGTACGCAATTTTATCGGGTTTAGATAATAACCATCCAGGTTTATATACAAACATTTCTTTATTTCTCATACTTAATTATGAATATACTAGTATCACTTCCCACCCATAAATTCATGAATCCAAGCCAACGAGCTTCGAATAGCAATTGCTTCAGCACATTCCACCATAAATAAAAGCTTAAAAAGAAGAGGGCCTTGGAATCCAAGCATCTGAAGCAGCCCGTACATGAGAGAAGGCATACCTAAATACTTCCCCAAATATGCACCTCCACAACACCCAATATTACTACTGAAAAAAATATTGGATTTCTCAAAATTAATTCTCTGGCCCAAAGCAGTAGGAGTATTATATACCTCAATAGCTTGAGCAGGACCTTCGCACTCTCTTTGAGCAAGCTATTGCCATTTGTCAGAAAAAAATAAGTGTGACACTGGCGAGGCTTGTTGAGCACCCGAGAGCACTTCTGTCTCATACCCACGACGCAACACAAAGGAGAAAACTTCATAGCACAAAACAAACAAATAAGGACAGAGCCTGCAGCCTTGTGACAAACCTCTCCCTGGAGAGAAAAAAGACAGAACTAAACCATTCAAGAGCACGGAATATGAAACATTCCCGTCTGAAAGGCATAGTTTCTCAAGTAAAATCTGCAAAAAATCCCATTCCACGCTTTGCTCATATCCAACTTCAATGCATAGGCACCATGAGATATATCCATTATGTCTATTCTTAAGATAATGTAGCAACTCAAAAGCCAGAGTTACATTACCTGTTTGAGACAAATGCACTTTGATTCACTGTAATAAGATCCCGCTTGACATCTTTGAGCCTATTAGCCAACACTTTCGCACCAAGCTTATAAACCGTATTACATAAACTTGGAAACGGGTTTATGTTAGAATATGAGATTACACTTTGCACTTAAAAAACGACGTATAAATCAAGAAAAACACAAGAGATTTACGTGGTCCCCCAATTTGGATCTTTCAAGCGGTGATTGTTTATGATGATTTCTCAGATACCTGTGACTTTTTAATAAGATTTATAACTACTAATCCTGTTCTAACCCTACTTCACATTATGTCTCAATTACCCATAATGTCCCTCATTAATAAACAACATGTACCGTACCCCCGCACACACCCCCCGACCTTCGGGTCAACCCTGAGGTACTCAACCATAACAACTAAACACGAGGGTTGTGCTCGTTGCGGAACTTAACCCAACACCTTACGATACGAGCTGACGACAGGTCCAAAATATGGAAGAAACAATCGTTTCCACGACTCTACCCCCAGTCAATTCTGTATTCATTTTTTACGAACGGGTGGGTCATCTCATTTGACCAATTAATTCTAACTTCTTGATTTGAATATTTGAAGTATTTTCGAAATACTCATAATAAGTAAGAGTAGAAAATTCTCTTTAAGTTAGTGCATATCTTGATTTGCCTTTATCATTTGAATCAAATCTTTGTGTTAAAATTAGTTTTAGTTAGTTAAATTTAGTTTTAACTTGACAATCACAAAATTGTGTTGTTTAGATAAAATTGGATTGATATAAAACTAGTAGTTGAGATTTGTTAAATAAGATTTTCCAGTAACGACGTCAAAAACTTTTTATCTGATTTCACAATCAACAATTACGTGCAAGTATACACGATAAACAAGTAATAAAGTGATAAAAAAAGTGTCGTATCCATTTAACAATACTAGGGGTAGTGGATGTCACATATTATAAACTAGATGGATTCTGACTATTAACTAGAGGGATGATGAGTGTTGTAATAGTTATCTACATTATGCAATCCGTTTCTGGTGCATATTACTTTATTTTACATACACTGCTCACCACATTTAGCGATGGATCGGGCGACGGTTTGGTCCGTCGCTATGGAACAGATAAACGGTTTATATGTTCTGGCAACGGTTCGATGCGTCGCTAAAATATAAGACACAATTTTGTGATATACGCAACGAACCGAAATGTTGCTTGATTCGTCACTAAAGATAGTGAATAAAATATACTCCCTCCGTCCCAGGATAAAAGTCCTGGTGGACTTTTCAAGCATATTAAGAAGATGAATGAAATAACAAAATTACCCATAATAATTTCATTAAATATGGAGAGAGAATTATAATAAGAAAAATATGAGATATTTAATGCTATGAGTATAATAGAAAAATATATGTACAAGTTTGGTTATTAAAAAAAATGAACATTTAACATGAGACTACCCAAAATAATAATAATAATTTTTATGATGAAACCGAAAAAATATTAAATAAAAGGGGTATGCATTTGATCTTCTACTCTGAATTATGTTCTCTCTAAATTATGTTCAATGTATTTTACTCTTAAATAATTTAATGGTTAACCATTTTCAAGAGTGGTCGCCCGCAGCGGGATACTAATTAAACAAATTACCAAACGTGACAGTCGGACGATCCAGTTTTACAATGGGCGCGACGAAAAAGTTAAATTTGGCATTAAAAATAGAAAACATTGGATTTCTTCGTGTGGGCAAACCCCTAGGATTCAGAGTTGCGTTTGGGAATTGAATTGGAAGCCAGCACATAAATTGTTCGATTACTAAGGTACGCTGGCACTGAAATTGATTTTGATTTTTGACTTGAACATGATGAGCTTATGTCTATTGATCCGCCTGGACTCGGATTTAAAGTTGTGGATTTCAATGTTAATTGGGATATTTGAGTTATTTAGAACCCTAAAGTAACACCATATTCTGGGTTTTGATTTTTTCAGTCTGAAAGGAAAAACTGAATACAACCGGATTCATAATACAACACGGATTTGCTTGATGAGAAAGATAGTGTTGGTGAATTGTTGCCCTGGGTTTAACATTGGGGATTGATTAGTTTTGATTCTTCTGAATTTGTTGAATTAGGTCAGCAGGAGATAGCTCTGTATCTGCCATTATAATATACATGTAAGCCGTTACTGGCACTATATTTTTGATGTTACATACTTGGGCAGAACTATAAGATTAAATTGGCGCCCATTTATTAAATTATTGATTAGTTTTCCAAGTTGCTTTGGGATAGAATTGTGGTTCTTGTGAATGAAGGGAAAACGGAGATGAAGGGAAATATAGTGGAATTGGAAGTACAATGACTGGAGGGTCATTGGGTTTACGAACTGGAAGTTATGGATCACTGCAACAGCAACAGATGCCAAATGTCGGGTTGCAGGCTCAGAATTTTATTGTTGTGCGCAAGCCTCCAAGGATGTCACTTTCTGGTTCAAGAGAGAAGGAAAGGTTTCTCCCCTTTATTTTTAGACATTTAGCTCGAAGGAATATTGCCATGTTGATTTTGGTCATCACCGCATTTGCTTTCTGTATGACAGGGTTCTTTACTGTTAATAGAGGTTTGTCTTGTTACTGTTTCCCCCCCTCTTTCCTGTAACTCATGTTTTCAGTTCTTTACTTTCTATGTTTGTTGTTAATCACTACAGTTTGATACTCAGACGGAGTCAATTTTTGTTAGTGGATGTTCTGAGTTGTAAATTAAGTATAATTGATGGCAAACTTGGTTGGACATTACAATTCAGGCAGAAGCTAATAGGGCCAGAAGCATGGACTTTCTATTAATATTTTTTTTTTTGGGGGGGGGGGGGTGGTTGGAAGAGTGGAGGTGGGGAAGGGGAGGATAGGATGTGACTTAGAGATATTAGCTAGAGTTATGTTTCTTAAGTTGTTTTTAGTCTGGACCATATTGAATCATTATCCTCTAACTTGATTAGTTTTCTAGTTTGTTCCAATTATGAACTTTTTAATGTAGGAAACATTGCTTGACATAAGATATAGAGCCTTTTAAGTTTAATACTTCTTTATATTCTAGTTTTACGATTAATGGGCTAATCTTGATACCTTGTTTTAACAGAAGAGTCATCGCTGATCACTAGCGTGGAACGCTTTGCATTTAATGTTACGTCAGAGTTTCTCAGAGAAGAAAGCAGTTCGATAGATGATAATCCTTTTACACTTGACCGTCTGACAGTATGTGGTGGAAATACTGGTCTTCCCCCTGCTCTACGTTCTTCTGTTGCAACAGCTGTTACAGGTTCTGTCACTTTTCCAGACCATCCATGTGAACATTTTGCATTCCCTCCTCCTCGCGGTGAGAGAAAGCGCATTGGACCACGACGTAAGTTTGGCTATTTGATTATCTATGTCGCCCCACTCATGCAAAGTAATATAGTAAATCTAAAACTATGACATTATCGATCTAATTGTTTTTGATGAAGTGATTTTTATCTAAATGGTCTATCGTTGTTGGTGCAAAAATTATGAATATATAATATTGTATTGATATTCTTGTTTTTTCCTCAGCATGTCCAGTGTGTTATCTTCCCGTAGAGCAGGCTATAGCTAGTATGCCAAGCTCCCCATCAGCATCACCTGTGATTCATCATTTAAGTTATTTTCGTGAGGAAAGTCCTGTTAAAACTGAACCACACGGAGGCTCCGACTTTGGCGGTTATCCTTCTCTAAAGCAGAGGAATGATTCATTTACTATAAGAGAGTCAATGACTGTGCATTGTGGGTAGGTTTGTTTTTATTATATAAATTTTCTTTAGGTGCTGTTGTGATATTCTTTTGACTTTTTTCATTTTCCTTGGCATACGTCTTGTATTTTATTGTGCATTATTTCTGGTGCATTTTTAAATTTTTTTCCCCCCAGATTTGTAAAAGGATGTAGGCCTGGTCACCAAACAGGATTTGATATTGATGTGGCTGATCTTAGAGAATTGGAGCAGTTTCACGACGTCATTGTTGCATCGGCCATATTTGGTACTGTAGGGGATAAGACATCTTTTACTTCAAACTTTTGCTTCTGTGATTGGATATAAGAATTGTGGTTTTAAACCATAGCCCTCAATTATGTAGGAGGCTCTGTTAGCTTCTTCATTACTCATTAGTGATGTGACTGTTGTCCTGACATCTTATCACCTTTGATAGCTGTTTGAATTATTTTTATGATTGAATTATTTCTAGGAAACTATGACATAATTCAACAGCCCAAGGACATTAGCAAAACTGCAAAAGAAAATATTCCTTTTTATATGTTTATTGATGAAGAGACAGAAGCGTATATGACGAATTCTAGTGTCCTGGACAACAACAAGAGGGTTGGATTATGGAGGATTGTTATTGTCCGTAACATTCCTTACACTGATGCAAGACGCAATGGAAAGGTCAGTTTTCTTTGTCTATTTTTATTTGCTTCTCCTTCTGTTCTATTCCAGAATATGCTTTTGGTGAACTGCAATGACTCAAAGCTAAGGGGGAGAATAATTAATTACTTGTTTATTTACTTGGTGCAGAGCTATCTGAAAAAGTTGAAAAAATTATCTGAACTGAACTCAATAGTGCAAACCTGAGATATATGTGACTGTATATTGATGTTTGTTGTTCTTCTATAAAATCATATATGCTAATGTGCAGGGCAATGGTTGTAATGTAGATTGTCATCCATGCTCTTGGAACAATTTTTTTGATTTATTAGTAGTCAACAGCAATGTTAGTTTATCAGTCCTAGAGGGATGTTGGCACTTCAAATGTGATATGATGGTCTTCTCATATCTGGGACTAATGGGTTGCTGTTATTCCAGGAAGCTTGTTTTTGTAGTCAAAGCTATAAAATTAGTGGTCTTGTTGACTTCCAATTTATTATCATGTGTGGCACATATATCCGTTTTTATTCATTGGATATCTGCTTGTTTTGTATTATCAATCCTTTGGGAGAAACTCTGTTTGTGGAAAAACATTCTGAGTTGTGTAATAAATTAAAATAAAAACATTTAAGTTTGAATAATTTTATCATGTCACTAGCAAGGTCTGCTAACATGCTCTTCTATTTCCCTTTCTATTGACGCTGTTTACAGATTTTCTTATAAAGTCCATTCACCATGTTGGTTTGTTCAGTTTATAAAATCACCTTTGTTGTTTCTTCCACAAGCTTATTTTCCACCTTGGCAGCAATTCTGTGTATTGGTGTTTGTGCCCCCAGTGGATGGGGTGGCTGATACGTATGAGAGGAGATGAAAGTAGAGGTGGTATGGTTTTTTAATTTTTAATTTTGGTATGTTCATGGACCAAAATGAAAAATAAAAACTCCCGTGGTGTGGAAGGTCTGCCACAATGCCATTCCAACAAAGGTAGAGAAAGGTGATAAGTAGTACTATATGCACACTTCGTGTGGTAAAGGTGAAAAACCGGTAGACACTTGTTGTGTCCGTGGACAATAAATTTTATGTTTTTTCGGATGTCTATAAATATTGTCTAATTCTTCAAAATCAAGATACTTTTTGAATGGAAAATCCTATATTAGGATTGTTTAAAATGATAAAGAAACACTTGTGTACCTCATCATATATCGACTTAAGCTCCAAGGAGCTTTAATTAAAATATATTGAATTAAGGGGCAGTTTGTGAAATGCCTCAATTCAACTTTTTTTTGTCTGTAAATTCTGTCTCTACGAATTTGGTTGGTCAGATTCCTTATGGACCGCAGATATCTTAATGTTGCATCCCATGGTTAGTCAAATTTGTGGAGAGCTTTTGAGGAAAAAATTTGCTTTACCAAGGAATTCTAAACAATATATATATATATATACACACACACACACACACACACACACACACACGAAGATGATCAAGTGCATACTCTTTTATTTAACATACCTTGCTCACCACCTTTAGTGACGGACAGGGCGACGGTTCGGTCCGTCGCGTATATCAGAGAACCGTCGTCTTAACTTTTAGCGATGCATCGAACTATCGCCATAACATATAAACCGTTTATCTGTTCTATAGCGATGAACCAAAACGTCGCCCGGTTCGTCGCTAAAGGTGGTGAGCATGGTATGTAAAATAAAGGGGTATGCACCAGAAACGAATTGTATATCTATATCTATATATATATATAGAGAGAGAGAGAGAGAGAGATAAATAACATATTTCCATCAGTTTCTAATGGAATGTCTTATATATACATATGCTCCCTTAGAGCCTCAGAAGACATAGTGACGCACTGTTCATATCCTATTTCTCCCTCCCTCTTGGTGGGTGTGTGTGTGTGTTTTGTGTTTTTTGGGAGGAGTGGGAGTGGGGGTGGGGGTGGGGGTGGGTGGTGGGAACTATATACCTTGGCCCTGATAATTTATATGCATCTATTTCTTTGTAGCGGTAATCTAGTTCAAATTAAACAATAAGTATGAGGTCCAGGTTTTTGTGATGTGAAAAACTTTTGTCGAAACCTTCTGGATAAGTGCGTTAGTCTGTGCATGAATCAGAATGTGCTTGTGACAGGTGCCAAAGCTTCTATTACATCGACTATTTCCTAATGTACGATATTCTATATGGATTGATGGAAAGCTTCAACTTGTTGTGGATCCATATCAAATTCTTGAGAGGTACATTCACCTGTTTTTAGTGCTAGTTTTCTGGTACTTGAAATGCTTAGTCTGTCTTTCATGGTTTGAGGGTAGATACTGCGACTTAATGCCACAATTTGTTTGGATCGATAAATTACAGGCAATTCTTTGTCCACAAGTGTCTGGTGAGAAATCTTTTTTTCCTGGATTACCGGCTATTCAATATTGACATTGTCATTATTATATCTTGTGAATGATGAAACTGAATTTCTGGAACATTCAAATTATTTCTGGTATGGGAAATGATCAATCATCTTTTGTACAATTGTAAAAACATATCATATTGATTGTTATATTCTAGGATAACCATGAGTCGGACTCCTCTTGCACTTTTTGCTTTTGATGGTTCATCAACTTTATGGTTTTCTCTCGCTATTTCTCTGCATTATTTAAATTAAAAGTGAATGTAAACTTTTTTCTTAGTGGTTAACAAGTTCACCAACCTCGTGCGAAGCACGGGGGCATAAATAATAATATATTTTATTAATAATTAAATTTTTTTTGTGATTTCGAGAACATAGTTGTAGTTATTAAATAGTTAAATATTTATTCAAATAACTAATGATTGAATTATATGTTGTAGGTTCTTTCAATCAATTATTAAGCTAATTATTTTAATGGATGGTTGTAGATTTATTTAGTTATGATTATGAGAAAATAATTATTTTAATTTTATTTAAGTTTGTAATAGAATTCTATATTAGTGTTTATATTGACAAAATTTGCTTGAAATTCTAATCCGAATAGAATTATGAAACTCAAGTTTTAATTTAATTATGACAATTAGTTAGGAATGAATCCACTATAATTTTTCAACTAATGTTACACTAATTATATTTCAAATTCACATATATTATTAATACAATTAATAATGTGATTTGATAAAATTTCATGTTTTAATAAATTAAATTAGTTAGGACGAATATTAATATAATTAAATCACGTGATATGTTGAGAGGTTTTTTCGACATCTTAATATTTAATAAAATTGTAGCAATAAAATCATCCTATACAAATTTATTAAGATATATAAACTAAATAAAACTATTAAAAAAGAACACATGTTGTAATTATTGATGGATAACATGTAGTAATTATTCAAATTTGTAGAGTATTTATACTAATTTGAATAGGAAAGAAAAATATCTTTTTTTCTTCTATTTCTCTTAGAGATAGAAATATTTTTTAAATCTGGATAGTATTTAATTGATACAAATTTGGATAGTACTTATGCCAATATGAATTAGGAAAGCTAAATCAAAAATTGGTGAAACCAAACCAAACCAAACCAAGTTTTGACTTTTAATTATATAGTTGAGTGGTTAACTGTTTCCCATGATTGTGATACCCTACTGTCTGATCTTCTCATTATATTTATTTTTGTTTTTTTTAATAAAAAAACTGTTTTTGATAGTCATTGGTTATGCAATAATTGCTTTATATGTATTACCTCAGGTTCTTGTGGCGCCAAAATGCTACTTTTGCTATTTCAAGGCACTATAGACGCTTTGATGTGTTTGAAGAAGCTGAAGCTAATAAAGCTGCAGGGAAATACGACAATACTTCAATTGATTACCAGACGGATTTTTATAAAAAGGAGGGTTTAACACCGTATTCTGAGGCTAAGTTTCCTATAACAAGTGGTAGGTGCATGATTTGTGGTTCCCGTGTCCAGATTTTCAATCTGAAATTCGAGTAATTGCTACATGAGTAAATTTCTGCAGATGTTCCTGAAGGTTGCGTCATTATAAGGGAACACATTCCAATCACAAATCTTTTTACTTGTCTATGGTTCAATGAAGTCGATCGTTTCACATCCAGGGACCAGTTAAGCTTTTCCACTGTAAGGGACAAAATAATGGCTAAAGTTAACTGGGGCATCAATATGTTTTTGGATTGTGAGAGGCGAAATTTTGTAATACAGGTACTAATTTGTTATATTGTCATAATTGCATCGGTTTTAGTTAATCATTTGGTGAACTTTTGTGAAACCATACCTGTTTCTGTAACTCCACACAAAGGGTTTGGTTAATAACCTGAGAGTTCAGACTGTAAAGTGGAGTCAGTTGGATGAAACTGTGGTTTCTGAATGTTTTAATATTGATAAAGAGGAAATGTGCCTCATTCCTTGATACACTTTGTTATTTTTATTTGTACTCTGATTACATGAGTTATTTCATTTTGTTCCTTTTCCCTTGTAGGCATACCATCGTGATCTATTGGAGCACATGGCTCCACCAGCTGGTCTCATAAGTCATCCTCCGCCAGCAGTAGTCTATCAAAATATGGCTGAAAGGACTCGAGTGAATAAAAATCCCATTAGACGTGGGAGAGGAGATAAGAGACCTGGTTCAAGGCGGCACCGGAAAGTTGTGGCCGGTAATAGAGACAATACTTGAATATAATTTTTTATTCACCTTTTCAAATTTCCCCTCCCTTCTAAATGTGCAAAAAATAGCTTCTCCCCACCCCTTTCTTTCTCCACAAGTTATTCAAAACATTAGGACGATTTTGGCCGATGCCTGTAGCATGATTGGAAGAGAGAAGCTGGTTTTAAATCTTTGTTTAAAAGCTGTTGGTAATTATTCATTTTTGTTGTAAATACCATAATTTGAAAAGATTTCAATACGAGTTATTGACATCTTCCACTTGAACAGTCTTGTTTTTCTTTGTCATATACCTACTTTCCTTCCTTTTGTTATTGTATCTCATGTTTGTTTAACTTGCTGAATTGTCTCACACGCCTTAAGGTGATTACATTGCTTGCTAACTGCAATAGAGAGATGAGAATTGTACACCCACTTTTGTTCATAATTTACTGTTAGTCTGTTACTAGGAGGAGGAGGAGGAGGAGGAGGAGGAGGAGGGTATTGTCTTCGAATCTTGGAGGTATATTATTTGTGGCTTATTATGAAGCCAGGAACTTTCTATGCTTGCTAATGGGGAAGTAGTCTAGTCTCTGCATATGTATGTATGGTTCCATTTGGTTAGTTAATAGTAATAGTAGAATATACTTATTTGATAAAAGCTTGATTCATTTTTAAAATGATAAAAGGCTCAATTACTACTAATAAGCTTGTGAAAGTTGTAAAAAAATTCAAAAGGAAGCAACAGCCAAGCCTGCTATTGCTTTTGCAGGAAGATATGATGTGATTCAAGCTATAAAATACGAGCTTAGAAAATGAAATACACAACTTATTCAAATGGCAAAAATGTAAAAGAAACAAATGGAGTGATGATGTAATTCACTTATTTAAGAGGAAAGTAGAATATTATTTAAAGTTTGTTTTCTGACATACATGATGATGTGCACCACACCAACCATATCCAAAATAGTGATTGGATTATTTATTAGTTTATGTGAACCCATACGTTCATGTGATGTCCTGTCTGCAACTAGCTTTAGCCAATAAGAGTAGTAGAATAGAAAATAAAAGAAAAAGAGCAATTTCTTGAGTTGAAAGCATTTTTATTTTATCCATGGACAAAAGTAGAAGAAGGGTATATGAAAATGAATTAGAACCAAAATAGAACGAAGAAAATAATATTTTCATACCGGCCCCACAGAAAGAAGAGTTGTATTTCTCTTTTTTTTTTTTAATTAATATTTAGTTAAGATATACAAGAATATAATTTTTAAAAGTTACTTTGCAATATTGAATTCCAAGACTAATATTCATTATAGCCGTATAGATATTGGAAAAATATTATAAAAGTTATATTTACCTAAATTTCAATATCAAAATAGGAATGTCCTCAAAAGAGTATATATATATATATATTAGAAATATATATGAACACTAGTGAACACAAGGCAAGGCGATTGTGAGTTTTAAAATAGATATTTAAATAAAAATGGATGAAAAATTTAAATTTTGTAGTATTTATTTTCTCAAGAGAGTGTTTTTAAGAGAGAGAGACAAGTACAAAAAAGGATTGCTATTTTTTTTTTTTTTAAAATAGCAAATTTGGACAAAAAAATTAATAACTTAAGTAAATATTATAAAATATATATTAAATTTTATTTAAAAAATATAAGAAAGTAAATAGAAAAAACAAATAATAATTAAGTCTTTAACAAACTCAAAATAACATAAAAGAAATTTATATTTTGTTCTAATTTAAATTTATCGTTAATTCTTTTTGTTAAATTTTAAATATTCACAAATCACAAGTATAGTGCTAGTCCCTGAAAATAAAGTACTCCATACGTAACACTAGGATTTGGCATCAAATTCAGTTTTTTCGGTAAAATCGGTTTTCAAAGGCAAGTAGGTTTTCAGATAAAAAGAATCCATTCAATTTCGGTATAAATATCGGTTTTTTCAATCATGATTTTAGTATACGACCTATTTATGGTTCGATTTTACCGAACCGGACCAGTATATACCGATTTTCTAAATTTTATTATTATTAATAAATAATACAACAATAATCAAAGGAATACAATATGGAATCCGTACCTGATACTCAAAACTATTTATAGCACATTCTACAAAATCTTACCCTCAAATGCCAACGATAAAAAATACGAAATGTTATTCACCACCTAAACATATTCACCTCGAATTAATATAATCCAAACTAATAATTTCAAAATAATTCGTAATTCATTCAAAATACATTTAATTATCACCTTATATCACTATTAATACACCAAAATTTAAAAGTCAATAACAAAACTTAAGAAATCTTAAAACCTTAATATGACAAATTATTTTTAAGATGCCAGTCCACTATTATGGTCTTATCACTATTAATTAAAATTTATTTGTCAAATTAATTATTTTAACAAAAACTAGACTTCAAATACTCCAATTTAGCCTCAAGAATAACCCAAATCGGATTAAAAATCATTAAGTTATACATTTTTAAATGTTAGAACTCATTGTTGAAAATATGTTTGAAAAATCCTAGCTTATATATGTATAACAAATCATACGTTAATATTTAACGGTTCAAAGTTGGTGAACATAACCTTATACATGTATAACATATCCAAAAATTATAATGATCCAACGGTCGGATTAAGAGATATAACTCACACAATATACCTTAAAATATAGAAACTGATTTTCAGATTTTAACGTTTATGATCAATCAAAATATGTTTCTTTATATAAATATATCTTCTTTTTCTGATTATCATGATATCTAATTTCATGTCTATATTTTAATTAAATATAATCTTTAATTTAAAAACCCTTATAACTAAACATAAAATTAAAATATAAAATAATATTTACTTTCCTTGTTCGTCTTTCTTCAATATGCAACAATAAATAATTTAACTTTCGAGTCTTCTAGAGTCTTCCAAACATCTTCATGCATTCACGAAAATTGCAGCTCTCGAAAAGATACACGAAATAGACTTAAGAATCATTCGATTCGGAGTTAATACATATGAGTTACGAATTTTCAAAATTAGGGCTGAAAATAGTGATGAAAATCAGGACATGCTGCAGTTTTCAACAATTTAAGGCATGAAGATGGCATCAAATAACTTATCTTTCTCTTTATAATTATAGGGAATGAAAACTGAAGAAACATGCTTTGAATTTCCTAAATTTCGACATTGAATGAATTAATTATAATTTTTTTAATGAGCTGCAGTGCGTATAAGTATTCTTCTCGATAAGTCAACTAATTAAATTAAAATATGATTAAGGTTATATTTCTACTCTTTAAATATAAATAGAAAATAATATAAAAATTACCAAAACTCTAATACATTATTTAATTTTAATGAAATCAATTATTAAATTATCTATTAAAAGAATTTAACTTTCTAAAGAAAAAAAATAACTTATCTTTTTTAATTTAAATATACTTTTAAAAAAAAAAATTATTAACAAAAAATCCGGCATATTACACCGTAAAATTTAGCTGCCCGTAAGAAGTCCCACCAATACCGGCAATCTCACAACAAATCACACTTTTCTTTCTTTCCTCAAATTCTGCCACCCCTTTATAAAACCCTCTTCATTTTCCCATCTTCTGAAGTATTGGGTTTAGGGTTTTAGATCTGGCCTTTTGAAGTTCGTTAATGTTTATGGGTATTGTGTATAACTCTCTGGAGCTGAGAGCAGTCAGAGCTTTCTCTTGAAGATTTATGTAAGAGAAAGTTTGGGTTTAAAAGGGTATTTTTGTTCAGCCTTTTGTTACTGATTTCAATTGAAATTTTTAGTGATTAGGTGGGAGATCTATCTTGGATTCTGATAAATCACTTTATGCTTTTAATTTTCATAGTAATTTTGATCCAAAGATTCCTCTGATTCCTTTGTAAATTGAACCGAAATCAAGTTTGTGCAAGTTAAGGTAAATGTTCTGATCAGTTGGTTAATTTTGTTATTTGAGACTATAGAATGCAAGTTAATTATATTCTAAAAGCTTGATTGTGTTTAATCTAGGGTGCTGATCAATGGGGTCATATACTTTTTTCCTTATCTGTATTCTCCAATCTATGGTAGCCTTAACATCTGGAGCTCTCATGATGTTCTACACCAACGAACTATTTGTATTTAGCCATGGAAGAGAAACTGCGAGTAAGCTTATGGGGTCTACTCCGCATGATCAGCTGTTAATCCAAACTTCTGATTCATTTTCTGGCTTGCTTTTGTTTGCAATTGGGTTTCTTTTGTTAATGGTGGCATTTGTCAAGGACAGGGATTTTCAGGGATTTTTTGCAAGAGGTTGTGTGCTTCTCCATATTGCTATGGCCGTTTGGAGAATTTACTTCGATAGAAAACTTGAGGTTCTTGGTGGCGATTGGTTAAGGCTAGTAGTTGGTGACATGGTCTTGGCTCTTTCATGGGTTTTCTTTCTTGTTTACACTTGGAGAGAGAAGTATGATTAGTTTCTGAGGATTCCTGTTGAAGAAGTTATGAGAACTTGAAAAGAATAATACAGATTATGTTTGAGCACTCTGCAGGACCATGGACCCTGGATACTACACACTCTTGTTGTTGGAAAAGTGAAAGAGTACAGGAGCAGAATTCGGGTTTAATGCGGTTACTTGGTTTGTAATTAGATTATGAAGATTTCTGTTCTTTTCCCTCTGTTTTGAGTAAAAATGGTGACCCAATTGCCTTCATCTTCAATGTAAATTTTTCTTGGAAAATAAATGAATTTTTGTCATCCTTTTCTGTTAGCTCTTGGCTCTTGCCCATTATTTATTTATTAAGACAATATCAATGAAAACTTTTGATATTTTTACATAATTTGAAAAAAGTGAATCCGGGATCATATCGAAATATTAAAAACAATTAGAACAGGGACAACTCTTGATCTTACCTATAGTTGCTTATTTAACAAATCATGTCTTTTAGCAAAAGATTATCATTTCTTATTTAACTTTCTTTTTCATTTAAATAACTGCGATACAGATATAACATGTAAGTTAAGTTTAATCACTCTTGTTTATTAAGACAAAATTGAACTTCACGTCATTACTTTTCTTTAATTTACCAAAAATGCCACCAGTATGAGAGTCGCAGTAACGTGTGGCTCTCAATTGAGACCCAAGGAATAGAAGATAAATTCATGTTTTATTTTTGTAATTAATAATTATAAATTGCTGTTTTCTAATGTCCAAAAACATAAGAATATACAAGTAAATTGCATGTATTGGGCCTTGCAGTTTTTGCACCCAGAAAATAAAATAAAAAATAAAAATAGAACGTGGCCCATATATTACTGTTTACGCCTGCAACTGATATATATATATATATATATATATATATATATATATATATATATATATATATATATATATATATATATATAACATTTAAATTATTTACCTCCTCCTCCTCCTCGTCGTCGTAAGTAAGTAAACCTTCAAAACCCCAACCAGGTGAAAAACGAAAGGTATGTTGTTGTAAATATTGAATTTATGGACATACGGCTGATAGTGAGAATGGGTGGGCTGCCTACCACTCTTTCTTCTGCCATAACTTTGTCACAGCCACAGGAAGTCCAAGGGCAAGCTGCTAGAGCATCTGGACCTGATACTTATGAGCCAAAGAGAAAATCTGCTCTACTTGCCCTGACACTAAGAAGCTAAGGGATGAATGTATTGTGGAGCATGGTGAAGCTGCCTGTTCAAAATGGATTGATGCTCATCGTAAATGCCTTAGGGCGGAAGGCTTCAACGTTTGAAATAGGGATTATAGATAAAATGGATGATGACAGAACCTCCTGCTTAATTCGGGAAGATCATACGTACACTAAAATGACGACTTGGTTTTTCGAGAATTCATGAATAACATTTATAACTTGTAGTTCACTGTTACATCACCATCATGTTTGTTTTCAATCAACCTATTTCTTATAAAAATTGTTGGGATATTTCACAAATCCCACATCCGATAAATTCAAGAGTGTAAATGGGTTAATAAGTACGGTAGAGACTCAACCTAATGGGTTAACCTTTTAGGTAAGAGAGATGTCCAACATATAATTCTATATTCAAAAATACCCATGCAATTCTATATTCAATCTGATACTTGACATATGGATGCATTTGCTACTGTATACTTAGATTATTAATTTGTTTCATGAGTTTGTTTGTACCTAATTCCATTGTGTTGCTATGAAATTACCCTGCCTGCTGATGCATGCCAGTATGTGAATGACCTTTAGAACCAGAGGGTGCCCAGGAGTATGTATGGTTTAAGAAAATGATGGTGGTGTGCTTGTTAAATGAAATCAATGTTGAAAAATTGACATGGTAACTGTAAACCAACATGATAGAAAAATGTAATGTTTTTTTATTTTATTTTTATTATAGATCTTTCGTGCTTAGTTTGGTAAGATATGTAGATTGTATACTGCTGATATGGATCGCTGGAATTAACCTACTAGGTGACTAAACTATTGCATCCAAAAGATGATGTCATTTTGTTTCCAAACTATATGAAGGAACACACAACTGTTAATTCACCACACTTGGATTTTATTGTATAGAACCTATGCATGCACAAATTCCATTTGTATCAATCATATATAGTGACTGTTTAACTGGGGTACAGTACGCAATTGCAACTTAATGACCACCACAATTAGTGCAGTTCACACAGGTGCAGCTTGTACCGCACTTGCTCAGCTGCCAGACCTCCATCACAACATAACTCTCAACAGCCCTGCATCAGAAGTAAGAAGACGTCCATCCATCATCAGTACCAGCATAAATTTGTGAGCTAAAGTCTTTCTATATACTCTGTGGTGTTTAAAACTATGTAGTGAAATAAGAGTTGAGAGTTATCGAGGATTGGAGGTACGTCTTTCCAGTTTCGACGATGTCAATGCCATAGCTGGTTTCCTTCTTCCTGCAATAATGTCACCAGATATTGCTTAGAAAATTTAACATGAACACATAGGCCTAACTGGAACTATAGTACTGAAACAATATATACCTAATGTGAAAAAATATTATGGGGGTATTAAAGAAATAGGAGTAAATTAAATTAAGGAACTACTTACACGTACGCATTGGGTCTTGTCAGCACAGTCACAGTTGTTGCCACAGGTGCTCGACATAGCTATAAGTAATTGAACAACTTAGAAGAGAGATATTGTGAAGTTGGTTGCTATTAGATTGAAGCTCTTCTGTGCTTGGTCAGGTATTATCAGATATGGGTTGGGTAAGGTGAACCACAATGACTTCCTTCAAGGCATGAATTTATGAAAGCTAAGAAAACACGCAAATCATATTATTAGCATTAATAATTCTACTAAGAACACCTAGTAAAGCTGCATATGTAAATAGGCACAAATGCTTACAAATAATGATATCACAAATATCAGGCACTTGTTTACTCGGTACAATTTCCAACCTTTTTTTAGCCTTTAGGCAAATTAGGCTCTCTTATTAAAAAATAAAATTAAGAGAGAAGGTTAAGGCCTTTTATTAAAGAAAATGGATTGGGCAATACATTTCAAAGAGGAATTATTAATTATTCAAAAATTCTTTGATTTCTTTATTAAGATAAAAACAAATACAAGTTCATTAGTTGTGTCATTATTTGCTTCTCCGTTTAGTAAACCTCTAGGCTCTAGTAGTGTGTGTTCTCAAACAAACCATAGCCTTACATTAATGTTTCAACCGAAAAGCAGCAACAGATCATGAGACAACTAAATCATGATCTCATAGCCAAACCCCAAACTACAACCAATCATGAAATGGTTAAGAAAAAAAAATGTAATCCAAAAGCAAAAACAAAAGAATGAGATTTTTGCCAATCAAACTCATGGGATTTTGAAATTCAGAAAGAGATTCCTCAATTCTCATTGTGATTCTCACACCTCACATCGGGATGCAACTAAAATCAGGACTCGTTGAGTTTAGATTGAGAGCTCTTATCTTGGGATGCAGGTACTAATTTTTTATTTATTTGTTTCCTGCAGTTGTGTAAGTTCACAGTAGCCCTAGAATTTTCATTGAACTTTGTTTTTTCTCTCTCTTTTCGAGGGATTTGATGCAACAGGAATTGCAACTTAATTTAATTTCTTATTGGATACAAGATGGGTATTTCCAATTATAACAGTAATAATGATATTCGAGGAGAAAACTTTTCCGAGTCAAGTTCAACTCGTTGGTACTTCCTCCGTCCCAAAATGTCTTATTTACAAAATTTATAAATTATGACGCCCCAAAATAGATATCATCACCTATTTTGAGTTAATCAAATCGTAGATAAAAAACATTCAATTTTATTATTACAATGAAGAAATTGTGAGTTTGAATACAAATATTATCTTCAGACAATATATATACTCAAATAAATCCTCATCACATTTATTGATACATTATTTTACAAAAATGGTGAGGACTACTAAACAACTCTCTCTGTAACCTTCATTCCATACTCGACCGACTGCTTCGCTTATATTCTCGCCTCTCGAGAAGAAAAATGGAACAAAAAGGAAAAGGGTGATTTAACTAAATTTCAAGAGAAAAATAATATTATGACTAAGATAATATACAACAAATTATCGTTAGTCTTCAATGAGGAAAAATCTAATAGAATACAATAGACAACAAGTTTTAAATCAATATTCGTAATGAAATAATAATTTATTAGAAGAGTTAGGTAGAGATTGCAAACTACTATCTTCTATGTATGAATTTTAAAGTTTCATCATCTATCTTTATATCTCAGTAACATCAATCAATATATATATGGAATCAAATATTCATCTCGCACTACAAGCCAAAAAGATATTCATCATTGGTCATGTGTTCATCTAAACACTGCTCATCTTTTACTACTGCCAAAGATATTTATCGTAAATCATTCATCTTTGCACTTCTGCCAAGATATTCAATAATATCATCATTTAAGACCGAGGATGATAAAAATATTTTAAAAAACGAATCCGGTGAAACAAAATGACAAGGATTAAGGATTAAGGATTCAGTCTTTTTATGTGACGCAAAAAATAGGTCCATTCCATCCAACCCATTCGAAGTCGCCAAATACGTGGTATGTAAATAATTACAACTTTACTTATTACAACATATAAAGCGTGAGTTTAAATACGAGATATTGCCATCTGTATAATATCCACACGCAAATAAATTCTCATCATAATTATTGATACATTATTTTACAAAATGGTGAGGACTACTAAACGACTCTCTGTAACCTTCATTCCATACCTTGACTAAGACTCGTTACATTCTGCATTCTCGCTCCCGAGAAGAAAAATGGAACAACAAGGAAAAGGTGAAAGCTCAACTAGCCCGGTAAAGAATATTATGAATAAGATAATATACAACAAATTATCGTTAGTCTTCAACAGAGAAAAATCTAATAGAATACTGATAGACAATCGGTTTTAAATCAACAAACTGCGGTGAAACAACAATTCATTAGAAGAGTTAAGTAGAGAATCTAAACTACTATCTTCTATATATAAATTTAAAAGTTCATCCGTAACATCAATCAATATATATCGGAATCAAATATTCATCTTGCTCTGGCCAAAGATATTCATCATCATTCGTATTCATCTCAACAGATGCTCATCTTTTACACTACTGGCCAAAGATATTCATCGATCGGTCATGTTCATCTCAACACTGCTTCATCTGCAGACTATGGGCCAAAAATATTCATCAAGAAATCATTCATCTTTGCACTACAAAAGCCAAAGATATTGAGAATATCATCATTTAGACCGAGGATGATGAAAAATATTTCAAAGAAAACCAATCCAATGAAACAAAAGAACAAGTATTATGGATTAAATACTTTTAAACAATCCAAAGTTCAAAAATACTTCATAAATAATCATCATCAAGTAAAATTCAAGAATGATCAAAACATGGATACAATCAAAGCTAGTATCCATAATAGATATTTTAGACGTAAAAGAAGAAATTTCATTTTTAAATTGAATAGTCTTAGATGATTCGTGAATAGTCTCAGATATCGTGAATAAGTCTTGAGTATCGTGAATAGTAACTCGACACCAAAAGATAGAAATTTTACAAAAAAATATTTTCACGCTTCATGAATAGTACTTCGTGAATAGTAACTCGTGAATAAGAACTCATGAATAGTAACTTCGTGAATAGTAACTCATGAATAAATAACCCCGACGTGAAAAAATTCCAATTTTGATAAAAAGTTCCAACCAATATTTCAAAGATAATGATATTGAAGAAATAATATCATTTTGAATAAAATAACATCCCTTACCTCGAAAGACAAGATCTTCTTGGTTAAAGCAGGGATAAAGGCTATGACTTGAACTTGCACCAGTATAGCAATACTCAAAGTATACTCAAAATACTCACAAGAATAAACTCGATAATATAGAGAGAAAACTTGAGTTTCGGTGTGATTTTTAATTCTAACCCAAGACCCTATTTATAGGAAAATGCTTTAGAACACCAAAAGAAAAATTTAATAAATTAATATTATTTATAAACAAAATTTCTTAGCCCACCTTTGAAATCTGATTTCAGCCATAGCACATGTTAAATGAGGTTCACAAACTCACCAAAAATGTTTTTTCTCAAAATAATTAATTAAAACTCCCAAAAAATCAATTATTTGAACTCAAAACTTCAATAATTCATAATAAATAGCCCTTTTGTCAGAAAATTCGAATCTCGCGAGTTTTTATAGGAAATTCAATTCTCTACAACTTTGCAGAAGAAAGTTTTTCTAAATTCCAAACAGAAATTGACCAAAATCCACAAACGGATGATTTTACAGGCTATAATCAAATTTCAGTCAAGAAATGGGGTCCACCGACACACAAAACATGTGACGCCCCCAAAATAGGTATACATCACCTATTCTGAGTTGTCAATACATGGTACAGAAACAACTACAACTTTATTATTACAATAGTAAAGCGTGAGTTTGAATACAAATATTATCTTCAGGCAATATCTATACTCAAATAAATCCTCATCACATTTATTGATACATTATTTTACAAAAATGATGAGGACTACTAAACAACTCTTTCTAGAACCTTCATTCCATTACGAGGCTTCGTACTTCGCTATATTCTCGCCTCCGAGAAGAAAAATGGAACAAAAAGGAAAAGGGTGAGCTGAACTCATTAGCCCAAGTAAAGAATATTATGACTAAGATAATATACAATAAATTATCGTTAGTCTTCAACAGGAAAAATCTAATAGAATACAATAGACAACAAATTTTAAATCAATATTCATGATGGAAATAATAATTCATTAGAAGAGTTAAGTAGAGAATCAAACTACTATCTTCTATGTATGAATTTAAAAGTTCACAAATCTATCTTTTATCCTGTGTAACATCAATCGATATACATCCGGAATCAAATATTCATCTTTGCACCACTGGGCCAAAGATATTCATCGAACAGTCATGTTCATCTAAACACTGTTCATCTTTGCACTACCACGGCCAAAGATATTCTTCAGAAATCATTCATCTTTGCACTACACAGTCAAAGATATTCCATAATATCATCATTTAAAAGTGAAGATGATGAAAAAATATTTTAAAAAAGCGAATCCGGTGAAACAAAAATGACAAGGATTAAGGATTAAGGATTCGTATTTTGTTTTATCCACGCCCAAAAATACCTCAAAAATAATCATAGTGGTGTAAAATTCAAGAATGATCAAAACATGGATACAATCAAAGCTAGTATCCGAATAGATATTTTGAGCTAAAAGGAAAATTTTCATTTTTAGATGAATAGTCTCAGTATTCAGTAAATAGTGTCGTATCGTGAATAGATCATATACGTGAATAGTAACTCAGACACCAAAAGTTCCAAATTTGATAAAACTTCAGATCAATATTTCAAAGATAATGATATTCAAGAAATAATATCATTACTGAAAAAAATAATATCCCTTACCTCGAAAGATCGATCTTCAATTTGAACACCAGGATATAAAGGCTATGACTTGAACTTGCAGACCGTATAACAATACTCAAACTATACTCAAAATACTCACAAGAATACGCTCGATAATATAGAGAGAAAACTTGATTTACGGTGTGATTTTCAATTCTAACCCAAGACACCTATTTATAGGAAATTGCTTAGAACAAAGCGAAAATTTAATATAATATTAATATATAAAATTTTTTACGCACATTCTTATAAACTGAAATCATTTCATTTCAACAACCAACCAAGCCCACCAAAAATATCAAAAACGTTTTCTAATTTAAATTATTTTAAACTTCCAAAAATCAATTATTTGAACTTGAACTTCAATAATTCATAATAAATAGTCCTTTTATCGAGAAAATTCGAATCTTGCGAGTTTTATAGAAAATTCAATTCTCTAAAACTTTAGAAGAAAGTTTTCCAAATTCAATCGAAATTGGCCGAAATCCACAACGAAGGCGATTTTATAAAGTTATAATCAAATTTGATAATAAATGGGTCCACCAACATGTTTAACATGTTTTAAACATTTATTGCAACAAAAATACTCTTCCTCTCCATGTATACTCATAAATCCCACATTCGTTGTAAAAATATAACCATTATTATATTATTAAAATAATATATTTAAATGAATTATTTTATCGAAAAAATAAAATATTAATTTTCAACAATTGTCATTTTAAAAATTTTCCATCTATATCCACATAAAATCAATATTTTTCTCATCATATGAATCAATAATTAATTATTCACAAATAATATTACGAATCACAATATTGACAACAAACAGGATTCTCGAGGAAGAGGGGCTTTCAATAAGAATTTCTCACTTCTTGGTAGCGCAATTAGGTGACCAAACCTCTCCTCAGATGCAGAACTTTCTAGACATTGCCAATAATGTTATCTAATAATATTATTCGGATAATATGAATTATTGCTTCGATAATAAAAAATATCGTGTAATGACAATTATTGAAACAACAAAGAATATAAAATATCAACGCAAAGAATTATTAAATCAATAAAATTTGAACAATAATTCTTTGTAACCATTATTGAGTAGTGCCTTCTTACGTAAGAATCAATAATTGGTGCAATACCGTGTCTTCTTCGTGTTTTAACCACCAGGAGTATTTTAACAAAGATAATCTGGTAACAACTACGTAGATTATTTTTAAACAACTTATATTTTGTCGTTTTCTTTATCCAATCGCTTTCAGTTATGGGGCCCACACATGGTCGCTACCGGTGGTCTGCACGAATATTCCCGATAAGTACGTAATATTTCACGACCAAACGAATATTCTCCGACAACAATAAATATTTTATAACCACTTGGTTATTTTGAAATATTTCGTATTTTACCCCTAACTATCCACATTAATCAAATCAACCCTTACTATTTCAAAATAATAAATAGAAAATTAAATTTCATTAATAATAAGTTGGGGTCTTACAACCTCCCTCCTTATGAAAATTCGTCCTCGAAATCGACGTCACGTGCACGGTGTTTCAAAAGGTGAGGATACCTCGCTTTCATTTTCGCTTTCTAATTCCCGTGTCATTTCTCTATAGCATGATTCCTCCACGAACTTTAACTTGTGGTATGACCTTTCGCGTAGGACATGCTCATTTCTATCCAAGATCTTAGCGGTACCTCCTCATACGTTAAGTCTTGGCTATTTTCGTCCAGGTTCTAACTCTATAACGTGGTTCGGGTCTTTCACATATTTTTTGAAATACAGATATGTGAAACACATTATGAACACGAGACATACTCTTGAGGTAACGCAAGTCTATAAAGCTACATTTCCTACTTCGGTCAAGAATTTGAAATGGACCAATAAATCGTGGATTTAGCTTTTCTCTTCCCAAATCTTGTAACTCCCTTCCATGGAGCAACCTCGCAACAATACATGATCCCCTACACTAAATTCCACGTCCTTTCGATGAAGATCCGCATAACTCTTTTGTCGATCTTGTGCCATTTGTATACGTTGTCGAATCATTTGGATCTTTTCGGTCAGTCGTACTTACTTAACTTTCGGGTCCCAACAATGTTGCTTCACCCACCTCATCCCAACATATTGGAGAACGACATTTTCGTCCATATAATGCTTGAATGGAGCCACACCTATACTTGTTCGATAACTATTGTTGTAGGAGAATTCCACCAATGGTAAATACTTATCCCAACTACCTTTGAAGTTCAGGACACGTAGTCTTAATAGATCTTCAAGAGTTTGAATAGTCCTCTCGATTGTCCGTCCGTTTGGGGATGGTATGCCAAACTAAATCGTAAATCTGTGCCCATAGCTTTTTTCAACTAACCCAAAATCTTGAAGTGAATCTTGGGTCACGATCTAAAACTATGGATTTGGCATGCCATGCAACCTCACAATCTCATTCACGTCACATACTAAAGAAAGGCGTTCGAGGAATAAGTCTCTCGTGTCGGCAAGAAATGAAAGCAGACTTGGTTAATCTATCAACAATAACCCAAATAGCATTGATGCCTTGAGAAACCGTAGGAAGACCGTGAACGAAATCCATGGTAATGTGTTCCCACTTCCATTCCGGAATATCAAGTGGTTGCAACGGACCCTTAGGTACAAGATGCTCCGCCTTTACACGTTGACAAGTTAAACACATCGAGATAAACTTTGCAATCTCTCTCTTCATATTGTTCCACCAAAATGTATGTCGAAGATCACGATACATTTTAGTACTTCGAGGATTGATTGCAAATGGTGTATTGTGTGCCTCCATCATAATCTTGTACTTCAAATCGAGTCGTTAGAACACAAAGTCTCAGAGTGGACTCAAGTATTCCTTCTTCATCAATTCTCGCTTAGGAATAGCTCCTTCTTGTACTTTCTTCTTCATACGCGCATGACTCCGGATTCGGTGGCTCGAAAGAACCTTAACTTTTTCTATTAAAGTTGGCTCTGTCGATATACTTGACATCATCGCACTGCTCGTTCAAGATATGATCTTCTACTCAACGCGTCACTACCACGTTCGCTTTTCCATGATGGTATCAATAGTGTGGTCGTAGTCTTTCAATAGCTCGAGCCAACGTCGTCATTACGGCGTGTTGAGTTCTTTTGAGTGAAGAAATATTTAAGGCTTTTATGGTCTCAATATATCTCCACTTTCTCCCCATATAGATAGTGCCTCCATATCTTTAAGCGAAAACGATCACGCTAACTCTAGATCATGAGTAGGATAATTCCTCTCATACTCTCTTTAAGTTATCGCGATGCATAAGCTATGACTTTCCCACGTTGCATGAGAACACATCCTTACCCTTTGCTCAAGCATCATTGTAGATAATAAATCCATCCGAACCAGATGGTATTGTTGTTAAGCAGTCAAATAAGTCTCTCTTAAGCTCTTGGAAACTCTTCTCGCATTCTTCGCTCCAAACGAATTTCAGATCCTTTCGAGTTAATGATTTGAGTTAATGGAGTAAGCGATTCGAGAAAACCCTTCCACGAATCTCCGATAATAACCAAAGTAAGCCCAAAAAGCTACGTACTTGGTCACCGACTTGGTTGTTCTCCAACTTTGTATTGCTTCAATCTTCACGGATCAACAGATACTCCATGTTTCGACACACGTGCCCAAGAAATGCTACTTCCTCGCCGAACTCACATTTCTTCAATTTGGCATATAGTTTATTTTCACGAAGCCTTTGGAGTACCGGCTTCAAATGGTGCTCATGATCTTCACGACTTTTGGAATATATGAGGATGTCATCAATAAAGACAACAAATAAACCGATCCAAATATTCCTTAAATACTCGGTTCATCATATCCATGAAAGTCGTTAGAGGAGCATTAGTCAAATCCAAAGACATGACTAAGAATTCATAATGCCCATACCGAGTTGAAGGCGATCTTTGGAATATCCTCGATTCTAATTTTCGGTGATGATATCCGAAGCGAAGATCGATTTTGAAAAGAATTGTGCCTTGCAATTGGTCAAACAAGTCATCAATACGAGGTAGAGGATACCTATTCTTGATGGTGACATGGTTCAATTCCGATAGTAATCTAAAGTCGCATACTCCGCCTTTCTTCTTCTTTACGAATAAAACAGAGCACCCAAGGAGATGTCTTAGACGAATGAAACCAATGTCCAACAATTCCTGTAGTTGAACCTTTAACTCACGAAGTTCAATAGAGCCATTCGATATGGGGTTTTAGAAATGGGCTTGTATGCAGTTCAAGATCAATAAAGAATTCAACTTCACGTTCGGGGTGAATCGGAAGTTCTTGAAATACGCCGGAAAGTCAATAACAACAGGAATATTATTCAAATTTGGCGTGTCTTTATTTAAATCCATAACATGGGCTAAGAAAGCTTCGACATCCGCTTTTTAATAAACGAATAGCTTTATGATTAGATATGATGATGATTGATTTTAATGGTTTAGTTGCTTGAATCTGCATAACAGTCAAGTTGGTTAGGAATATGAAAACTAACAACCTACGAAAACAATCAATTTTGGCATGATGAGTAGTTAACCAATCAATCCTAAAATCACATCAAAAGCAAGTATCTTTAAAGAGATAAGGTCAACGAGTAAGGTAATGGTGCCAACTTGAATCAAACAAGATTTATAAACGATGGATGTGATGAAAGTTTCTCTAACGGAGTTTCCACAGATAAGTCAAAGTCTAATTTCTCCGAGTCAAGTTTAAACGTTGAGCATACGCAGAGAGATAAATGAATGGGTAGCACCGATGATCAAGTAAAGGTATAAACTTCACAAGAATTTATAAATAGCTTACCCGTGATCACCTCATTTGGGGTTCTCGCATTTTGACCATCCACAACAAACGCTTCTTCCGGAATCGTTGACTTTTGCTTTTTTCGGAGACGATTTTCGAGTCACCGTCCTCATTGAACTAGGTTTCATTCACTGTATAATCTCGAAGCGATATGTCCTTCCTTTCCACAATTATAGCATACCTTGAATCGTTGTGGGCGGTTGGATCGATATGTCCTCTTTCCGATTTGTAATATACGACCGGTGGTCAGTCGTTCTCCTCCCTTAGAACCCGCTTCTTTAAGACCGCTGCGTCTTCACATGGTCGTTGTTAAATCTCCTCCTTTAAAATCTCCTCCCGACTCGCTTTTCTATTTTCACGGCTATGATTACCACCAGAGTGGTTACCATTTTTGTCCGTCTTTCTTTCTCCATTTGGTTATCATTATTACGTTGATCGCTATCTCCGTACGATCTGGTTGTGGTCCTCAGGATTGGACCGTACTCGTTATCTCGCTTCTAATAATTGAGCCCTGCTTACAACATCCGAATAGAGAAAATTTATGAGAAATGAGATATCGACGTATAAGGGTTTCAAACCTCTAAGAAACATCCGCGTCATCGTTCCTCATTCTCCACCAAATGAGGTGAAACCGATAACTCTCGCAAACTTTGCCTCGCATCGAGACAACCGCCATGTTGTTTCGCTCGCCTAATAAACTCCACTTCCTTCATACGACGAACACTTTCGTGAAAGTATTTGTCATTAAATAGTTTCAAACGTCTCCCAAGACATCTTTGAGTGCGGTGGATGGGTACGCTTCACGACTCCCACCGATGGTCTGCTCGCCACGGAACATAAAGGTGGCGAATGGAACCTTCGTTCCTCCGTGCATCCCAAGACATCGAATATCTTGGTAATTTGCTTGACCCATGTTTCTGCCATGATCGATCCGGCTTTCCTTAAATTCGTGGTCCCAACTCTTCGAATCGCTTGGTTGTGACAACCCGTGAATTGCTATCATTTCTCCCAGATTTTGAACACGAAGTCTCCTCGTCGATTTTGTAAATGAAGCGCAAAAAGCTTCTAAACATTCCTCGTTCATCATACGCTTCGATTGGTGTTGTTCACGGGAGGAACATTGCCAAATTGCACGTTCTCTTCGTTGGTGAGTCTGAGGCGTCTCCACGGCCTCATTTCCATTGTTAATATTCTCATTCGACATTCTCAAATCATCATAAAAACAAGGGTTAATTAAGGAAATCAATATATCACATAATATCCCTATATCTCGACCAACTAACAAATAAGCTTAGGTAGGACACACTTTAGTGAAAGGATTTATTCGTCTCTCCCTCCTAGTTCTATTCTCGATCTCGCCGAGAGATCATACCCCTAAGCTACGATACCAACCGCGACGCCCCAAAAAGGTATACATCACCCATTCCGAGTTGTCAATCGTATGGTACGAAACAAATTACAACTTTATTATTACAACAAGAAGCTGTGAGTTTGAATACAAATATTATCTTCTGTACAATATCTATACTCAAATAAATCCTCATCACATTTATTGATACATTATTTTACAAAATGGTGAGGACTACTAAACAACTCTTTTTAGAACCTTCATTCCATACCCCAGGACGTACTTATTTATATTCTCGCCTCCCGAGAAGAAAAATAGAACAAAAAGGAAAAGGTGAGCTCAACTAGCCCGATAAAGAATATTATGACTAAGATAATATACAACAAATTATCGTTAGTCTTCAACAGGGAAAAATCTAATAGAATACAATAGACAACAAATTTTAAATCAATATTCATAATGAAATAATAATTCATTAGAAGAGTTAAGAGAGAATGCAAACTACTATCTTCTATGTATGAATTTAAAAGTTCACCGCTCATCTTTTATCCCCAGTAACATCAATCAATATACATCCGGAATCAAATATTCATCTTTCCACCAGGGCCAAAGATATTCATTAGTAGAGTCATGTCTCATCTAAACACTGCTCATCTTTGCACTACGGCCAAAGATATTCTTCAGAAATCATTCATCTTTGCACTACTTCTGGTCAAAGATATTCCATAATTTCATCATTTAAGGTGAAGATGATGAAAATATATTTTTAAAGAAACGAATCCAGTGAAACAAAATGACAAGGATTAAGGATTAAGGATTCAGTACTTTGTTTTATCCACGCCCAAAATACCTCAAAAATAATCATAGTGGTGTAAAATTCAAGAATGATCAAAACATGGATACAATCAAAGCTAGTATCCGAATAGATATTTTGAACGAAAAGGAAAATTTTCATTTTTAGATGAATAGTGTCAGATTCGTAATAAGTGTCGTATCGTGAATAAGAATTCGACACCAAAAGTTCCAAATTTGATAAAAACTTCAGATCAATATTTCAAAGATAATGATATTGAAGAAATAATATCATTACGAAAAAATAATATCCCTTACCTCGAAAGATCAAGATCTTAAATTAAAAACAGGATATAAAGCATGACTTGAACTTGCACCGTATAACAATACTCAAACTATACTCAAAATATCACAAGAATACGCTCGATAATATAGAGAGAAAACTTGATTTCGGTGTGATTTTCAATTCTAACCTAAGACCCTATTTATAGAAAATTGCTTAGAACACAAAAGCAGTAAAATTTAATATAATATTAATATATAAAATTTTTTCACGCACATTCTTATAAACTGAAATCAGCTCATTTCAACAACCAACCAAGCCCACCAAACATATCAAAAACATTTTTCTAATTTAAATTATTTTAAACTTCCAAAAATCAATTATTTTGAGCTTGAACTTCAATAATTCATAATAAATAGCCATTTTATCAGAAAATTCGAATCATGAGTTTTTATAGAAAATTCAATTCTCTACAACTTTATGTAAGAAAGTTTTTCCAAATTCCAATCAGAAATTGACCGAAATCCACAAACGAACGATTTTATAGTTATAATCAAATTTCGAATAATAAATGAGGTCCACCAACATGTTTAATATGTTTTAAACATTTATTGCAACAAAAATACTCTTCCTCCTCAGATACTCATAAATCCTACATTCGTTGTAAAAATATCACCATTATTATATTATTAAAATAATATATTTAAATGAATTATTTTATCGTAAAAAAATAAAATATTAATTTTCAACAATTGTCATTTTAAAAAATTTTCCATCTATATCCACATAAAATCAATAATTTTCTCATCATATGAATCAATAATTAATTATTCACAAATAATATTACAGAATCACAATATTGACAACGTGTAGATTCTCAGAGGAAGAGGGCTTTCCAATAAGAATTTCTCCTTCATGCTGGCGTATAATTAGGTGACCAAACCTCTCCTTGTATGTAACTTTCTAGACATTGCCAATAATGTTATCTAATAATATTATTCGGATAATATGAATTATTGCTTCGATAATAAAAAATCTTGTGTAATGACAATTATCAAACAACAACAATATAAAATATCAACGCAAAGAATTATTAAATCAATAAAATAATCGAGCGGTAATTATCGTAACCATTATTGAGTAGTGCCTTCTTACGTAAGAATCAATAATTGGTGCAATAATTGTGCTTCTTGTGTGTTAACCTTTGAGTATTTTAACAAGATAATACTGTGAATAACTAACTACCGTAGTATTTTTAAACAACATATATTTATGCGTTTCTTTATCCAATCGCTCAGTTATGGGGCCCACACATGGCTACTGTCAGCATTTAATATTCCCCGATAAGACTTAATATTCCACGACCAAACTAATATTCTCTAAAACAACAATGAATATTTTATAACCACTTGCTTATTTTGAAATATTTGCGTATTTTACCCTAACTATCTACATTAATCAAATCAACCCTTACTATTTCAAAATAATAAATAGAAAATTAAATTTCATTAATAATAAGTTGGGGTCTTACAAAACATGTGTTAATCATTTAATGCCACAAAATACTCTTCCTCCTCATATACTCATATATCCCACATTCATTATAAAATATCACAGTTAATATATTATTAAAATAATATATTTAAATGAATTATTTTATCGAAAATGATAAAATATTAATTTTCAACAATTGTCATTTTAAAATTTTCTCTATCTATATCCACATAAAATCAATATTTTCCTCATCATATAAATCAATAATTAATTATTCACAAATAATATTACAGAATCACAAGATCGGCAACTGTGCTGCTTGTGAAAGAGGGGCTTTCCAATAAGGATCTCTCCACTTGGCCATGCAATTAGGTGACCAAACCTCTCCTTAGATGTAACTTTCTGTACATCGCTAATAATGTTTTCTAATAATATTATTCGGATAATATAAATTATTGTCTCGATAATGGAAAAAATGTGTAATGACAATTTATTGAAACAACAAAAGAATATAAAATATTAATGCAAAGAATTATTGAATCAATAAAATAAAATACCGAATAAGTAATTCTGTAATAATTATTGAAAGTAAACTTTCTTTACGTAAGAATCAATAATTGGTGCAATACCGTGTCTTCTTGTTCAACGTATTAGATTAGTGTGTTTTAACCACCGTATTCCAACAAGATAATCTCAGAATAACTACGCCTGTTATTTATAAACAACTTATATTTGTCATTTTCTTCATCCAATCGCTTTCAGTTATGGGACTACATAAAGATCGCTACCGTCGCATTTAATATTCCCCACCAAAACGAATATTCCCATAATAATAATGAATATTTTATAACCACTTGCTTATTCAAATATTTGCGTATTTTACCCATAACTATTCACATTAATCAAATCAACCTTACTATTTCAAAATAATAAATAGAGGAAAATAAATTTTATTTATTAATAATTTGGGGTCTTATACTTTGTTTTATCCATGTCAAAAAATACCTCAAAAATAATCATAGTGGTGTAAAATTCAAGATTGATCAGAACATTGATACAATCAAAGCTAGTATCCACAATAGATATTTTAGACAAAAAGGAAAAATTTTCATTTTTTGATGAATAGTCTCGACAGATTCGTGAATAGTGTCGTATACGTGAATAAGTCTTAAGATACGTGAATAAAGTAAATCTCGACACCAAAAGTTCCAAATTTGATAAAACTTTAGATCGATATTTCAAAGATAATGATATTGAAGAAATAATATCATTACGAAAAAAATAATATCCTTACCTCGAAAGATCAAGATTTTAAATTAAAAACACAGGATATAAAGCTATGACTTGAACTTGCATCAGATAAATAATACTCAAAATATACTCAAAATACTCACAAGAATACGCTGATAATAATAGAGAGAGAAAATTTCATTTACGGTGTGATTTTAATTCTAACCCAAGACCTCATTTATAGGAAAACGCTTAAAACACCAAAAGTAGAAAATTTAATTAAATATAAATATATATATCAAAATTCCTACATAACTCTTGAAATCTGATTTCAACTCAATAAATACATGCCACCTTCTAGAAAAAGTAAGAAAAATGTTTTTCTAATTTAAAATAATTTAAACTTCCAAAAATTAATTATTTTGAGCTTCAAACTTCAATAAATAGCCCTTTTTTGTGGAAAATTCAAAACTCGTAATTTTTTATAGGAAATTCAATTCTCTACAACTTTACGTAAGAAATTTTTCCAAATTCAAACAAAAATTCAAAGAAATCCACAAACAGACGATTTTACAAAGCTATAATCAAATTTCATCAAGAAATGGGGTCCAACACACATAAAACATGCATTAAATATTTTTGGTAACAAAAATACTCCTCCACATATACTCATATATCCCATATTCATCGTGAAAATATCATCATTATTATATTATTAAAATATAATAATATATTTAAATGAATTATTTTATCGTAAAAAGATAAAATTTCAATTTTCAACAATTGTCACATTAAAATTTTCTCCATCTATATCCACATAAAATCAATATTTTCCTCATCATATGAATCAATAATTAATTATTCACAAATAATATTACGTAATCACAATATCGACAACCGCGATTCAGGAAAGCAGGGCTTTCAATAAGAATTTCTCCTTCTTGTTGCGATTAGGTGACCAAACTCTCCTCAGATGTAACTTTCTAGACATTGCCAATAATGTTATGTTAATAAGTTGTATTTAAATTACGCACCATGTAAATGTCGACCCAAGAGATGGGTGATGTATACCTAATTTTGGGAAGCGCCACAAACTTTATGATTAGATATGATAAATGATTGATTTTAATGGTTTAGTTCTTGAATCCGCATAACAAAGTTGGTTAGGAATATGAAAACTAACAACCTTACGAAAATAATCAATTTTGGCATGATGAGTAGTTAACCAATCAATCCCTAAAATCACATCAAAAGCAAAGTATCTTTAAAGAGATAAGGTCAATGGGTAAGGTAATGGTGCCAACTTGAATCAAACAAGATTTATAAGCAATGGATGTGATGAAAGTTTATCCTAACGGAGTTTTCATGATAGGTCAAAGTCTAATTTCTCCGAGTCAAGTTTAAACGTTGAGCACACGCAGGAGAGATAAATGAATGGATAAAGACCCCAGATCAAATAAGGTATAAACTTCGCTTAAGAATTTATAAATATTTTACCCGTGATCACCTCATTTGGGTTCCTCGATTTTGACCAACCACAACAAACGCTTCTTCCTTTAATCGTTGACTTTTGCCTTTTGCAGGGATGATCTTTTGAGTCAAAATCCCATTGAACTAGGTTTCGCCATCTGATAATCTCGAGCGATATGTCCTTCCTTTCCACAATTATAGATACCTTGAACTGTTGTCAGGCGGTTTGATCGATATGTCCCTCTTTTCCGCATTTGTAATATATGATGGGTGGTCGTTCTCCTCCCTTAGAACGATTCTTCTTAAGACCGCTGCATCTTCACATGGTCGTTGTTAAATCTCCTCTTTTAAAATCTCCTCCGACTCGCTTCTTCTATTTTCACGGCCATGATTACCACCGGAGTGGTTACCATTTTGTCTGTCTCTGCTTTTCTCCATTTGGTTATCATTATTCATTGATCGCTATCTCCGTACGATCTCGTTGTGGTCCTCACGGTTGACCGTACTCGTTATCATTTCTAATAATTGAGCCCCATTTTATAACATCTGAATAGAGAGAAAATTTATGAGAAATGAGATATCGGCGTATCTTGGGTTTCAAACCTCTAAGAAACATCCGCGTCATCGTTCCTCATTCTCCACCAAATGAGGTGCAAACACGGATAACTCGCAAACTTTGCCTCGCATCGAGAGACACCGTCGTTGTTGTTCGCTCCGGCCTAATAAACTCCACTTCCTTCATACGACGAACACTTTCGTGAAAGTATTTGTCATTAAATAGTTTCAAACGTCTCCCAAGACATCTTGAGTGCGTTTGGATGGGTACGCTTCACAGACTCCCCATGAAGAGTCCGCTTCGCCACTTTAACATAAAGGTGGCGAATGGAACCTTCGTTCTCCGTGCATCCCAAGACATCGAATATCTTGGTAATTTGCTTGACCCATGTTTACCGCCATGATCGGATTTGGCTTTCCTTAAATTCGGTGGTCCTACTCTTTGAATCTGCTTGGGTTGTGACAACCGGTGAATTGCTATCATTTCTCCTCGTATTTTAAACACGAGTCTCCCTCGTCGATTTTGCATGAACTGCAAAAAGCTTCTAAACATTCCTCGCTCATCATCGCGCCGTGGTGTTGTTCACGGGAGGAACATTGCCACTGCACTGACGCTCTCTCTTCGTTGGTGAGTAAAGAGCGTCTCCACGGGCCTCATTTCCATTGTTAATATTCTCATTCGACATTCTCTCAATCACCGCCATAAAACAAGGGTTAATTAAGGAAATCAATATATCACATAATATCCTTATATATCGACCAACTAACAAATAAGCTTAGGTAGGACACACTAACGGAAGGATTTATTCGTCTCTCCCTTCTAGTTCTATTCTCCGATCTCCGCCAGAGATCATATCCTAAGCTCGATACCAACCGTGACGCCCAAAAATAGTATACATCACCCATTTCGAAGTTGTCAATACATGGTACGTAAACAACTACAACTTTATTATTACAACAAGAAATCGTGAGTTTGAATACAAATATTATCTTCTGGACAATATCTATACTCAAATAAATCTTCATCACATTTATTGATACATTATTTTACAAAATGGTGAGGACTACTAAACAACTCTCTTTTACCTTCATTCCATTTGAGGCTACTGCACTCGCTTATATTCTCGCCTCCCGAGAAGAAAAATGGAACAAAAAGGAAAAGGGTGAGCTCAACTAGCCCGAAGAAAGAATATTATGACTAAGATAATATACAACAAATTATCGTTAGTCTTCAACAGGAAAAATCTAATAGAATACAATAGACAACAAATTTTAAATCAATATTCGCAATGAAATAATAATTCATTAGAAGAGTTAAGTAGAGAATGCAAACTACTATCTTCTATGTATGAATTTAAAAGTTTACCGTCTATCTTTTATCCTCGTAACATCAATCAATATACATCCTGAATCAAATATTCATCTTTGCACTACGGTGCCAAAGATATTCATCATTAGTCATGTTCATCTAAACACTGCTCATCTTTGACTACGGCCAAAGATATTCTTTCGAAATCATTCATCTTTGCACTACAAGCCAAAGATATTCCATAATATCATCATTTAAGGTGAAGATGATGAAAATATTTTAAAGAAACGAATCCAATTGAAACAAAATGACAAGGATTAAGGATTCAGACTTTTGTTTTATCCACGTCAAAAATACCTCAAAAATAATCATAGTGGTGTAAAATTCAAGAATGATCAAAATATGGATACAATCAAAGCTAGTATCCGTAATAGATATTTTGAACGAAAAGGAAAATTTTCATTTTTCGATGAATAATACAGATTAAGAATAGTGTCGATATCGTGAATAGTCCAGATACGTGAATAAGAACTCAGACACCAAAAGTTCCAAATTTGATAAAAACTTCAGATCAATATTTCAAAGATAATGATATTGAAGAAATAATATCATTACTTAAAAAAATAATATCCCTTACCTCGAAAGATCAAGATCTTTAATTTAAAACCTGATATAAAGCATGACTTGAACTCTCAGACCGTATAACAATACTCAAACTATACTCAAAATACTCACAAGAATACGCCGATAATATAGAGAGAGAAAACTGATTTTTCGGTGTGATTTTCAATTCTAACCCAAGACCCTATTTATGAAAATTGCTTAGAACATTCAAGCAGAAAATTTAATATAATATTAATATATAAAAATTTTTCTACGCACATTCTTATAAACTGAAATCAGCTCATTTCAACAACCAACCAAGCCCACCAAACATATCAAAACATTTTCTAATTTAAATTATTTTAAACTTCCAAAATCAATTATTTTTTGAGCTCGTAACTTCAATAATTCATAATAAATAGCCCTTTTATCAGAAAAATTCGAATCTCATGAGTTTTTATAGAAAATTCAATTCTCTACAACTTACAGAAGAAAGTTTTTCCAAATTCCAATCAGAAATTGATAGAAATCCACAAACAGACGATTTTATAAAGTTATAATCAAATTTCAAATAATAAATGAGGTCCACCAACATGTTTAACATATTTTAAACATTTATTGCAACAAAAATACTCTTCCTCCTCAGATACTCATAAATCCCACATTCGTTGTAAAAATATCACCATTATTATATTATTAAAATAATATATTTAAATGAATTATTTTATCGAAAAAAATAAAATATTAATTTTCAACAATTGTCATTTTAAAAAATTTCTCCATCTATATCCACATAAAATCAATAATTTTCTCATCATATGAATCAATAATTAATTATTCACAAATAATATTATGTAATCACAATATTGACAACCAGTGCAGTTCTCGTGAGAAGAGGGCTTTCAATAAGAATTTCTCTCACTTTGTGCGCTTAATTAGGTGACCAAACCTCTCCTTGCATGCGAACTTTCTAGACATTGCCAATAATGTTATCTAATAATATTATTTAGATAATATGAAATTGCTTCGATAATAAAAAAATCTTGTGTAATGACAATTATGAAACAACAACAATATAAAATATCAACGCAAAGAATTATTAAATCAATAAAATATCAATGAAGTAATTATCTGTAACCATTATTGAGTAGAAAGGCTTTCACGTAAGAATCAATAATTGGTAACAATACTGGCTACTTGTGTGTTAACCATCGAGTATTTTAATAAAGATTATCTGTAATAACTACGCCAAGTTATTTTTAAACAACATATATTTGTCGCTTTTTTTTATCCAAACGCTCACATGGGGCCCACACATGGTCGCTCGTCAGCATTTAATATTCCCCGATAAGACGTAATATTCCACGACCAAACGAATATTCTATAACACAACAATGAATATTTTATAACCACTTGCTTATTTTGAAATATTTATGCGTATTTTACCCTAACTATCTACATTAATCAAATCAACCCTTACTATTTCAAAATAATAAATAGAGAAAATTAAATTTCATTAATAATAAGTTGGGGTCTTACAAAACATGTGTTAATCATTTAATGCCACAAAATACTCTTCCTCCTCATATACTCATATATCCCACATTCATTATAAAAATATCAAGTTAATATATTATTAAAATAATATATTTAAATGAATTATTTTATCGGAAAATGATAAAATATTAATTTTCAACAATTGTCATTTTAAAAATTTTCTATCTATATCCACATAAAATTAATATTTTCCTCATCATATAAATCAATAATTAATTATTCACAAATAATATTCTGAGAATCACGATCTTGCAACTGTGCCTGCTCCTGGGAAAGAGGGCTTTCCAATAAGGATCTCTCCTTGGTTGCATAATTAGGTGACCAAACCTCTCTTCAGAGCGTAACTTTCTAGACATTGCCAATAATGTTTTCTAATAATATTATTCGAGATAATATAAATTATTGTCTAGATAATGGAAAATACGTGTAATGACAATTTATTGAAACAACAATAATATAAAATATTAATGCGTGAATTATTGAATCAATAAAATAAAATATTGAATCAAGTAATTATCAGTAATAATTATTGAGTAAAGGCCTTCACGTAAGAATCAATAATTGGTGCAATACCGTGTCTTAAGGCCATCGCTCAACAACGCAGACATTAGTGTGTTTTAACCACGGGTATTCCAACAAAGATAATTCAGTAATAACTACGCCTGCTATTTATAAACAACTTATATTTGTCGTTTTTCTTTATCCAATCGCTTTCAGTTATGGGACTACATAAAAGATCAGCAGGCCGTACGTCAGACGAATATTCCACAAGCGATTGAATATTCCACCACCAAACGAATATTCCCAAATAATAATGAATATTTTATAACCACTTGCTTATTCGAAATATTTGCGTATTTTACCCATAACTATCCACATTAATCAAATCAAACCTTACTTATTTCAAAATAATAAATAGAGGAAAATAAATTTTATTTATTAATAATTTGGGGTCTTATACTTTGTTTTATCCATGTCAAAAAATACCTCAAAATAATCATAGTGGTGTAAAATTCAAGATTGATCGTAACATTGATATAATCAAAGCTAGTATCCACAATAGATATTTTAGATTTAAAAGGAAAATTTTTATTTTTTTGATGAATAGTCTCAAGATTCGTGAATAAGTGTCAGATACGTGAATAAGTCAGATATCGTGAATAGAATCTCAGACACCAAAAGTTCCAAATTTGATAAAAACTTTAGATCAATATTTCAAAGATAATGATATTGAAGAAATAATATCATTCGAAAAAAATAATATCCCTTACCTCGAAAGATCAAGATTTACTAAATTTAAAACAGGATATAAAGCTATGACTTGAACTTGACCAGTATAGCAATACTCAAAATGTACTCAAAATACTCACAAGAATACGCCGATAATATAGAGAGAAAACTTCATTTTACGGTGTGATTTTTAATTTTAACCTAAGCACCCTATTTATAGGAAAATGCTTAAAACACCAAAAGTAGAAAATTTAATTAAATATAAATATATATATCAAAATTCCTACGCAACTCTTGAAATCGATTTATTTCAATAAACACATGCCACCTTCTAGAAAAAGTAAGAAAAACGTTTTCTAATTTAAAATAATTTAAACTTCCAAAATTAATTATTTTGGAGCTTGAAACTTCAATAAATAGCCCTTTTTGTCGGGAAAATTGAAACTCGTAATTTTTTATAGGAAATTCAATTCTCTACAACTTTACGGAAAATTTTTCCAAATTCCAAATAAAAATTGGTAAAAATCCACAAACAGACGATTTTACAGTTATAATCAAATTTCGATCAAGAAATAGGGTCCAAAACACATAAAACATGCTTTAAATATTTTGGTAACAAAAATACTCCTCCACATATACTCATATATCCCATATTCATCATAAAAATATCATCATTATTATATTATTAAATATAATAATATATTTAAATGAATTATTTTATCGTAAAAAGATAAAATTTTAATTTTCAACAATTGTCACATTAAAAATTTTCTCCATCTATATCCACATAAAATCAATATTTTCCTCATCATATGAATCAATAATTAATTATTCACAAATAATATTACTGAATCACAATATTGACAATAATAGATTCAGGAAAGAGGGCTTTCAATAAGAATTTCTCCTCATCGACGCCGCAGATTAGGTGATTACTCAAACCTTTCCTTGTATGTAACTTTCTAGACATTGCCAATAATGTTATCTAATAATATTATTAGGATAATATGAATTATTGCTTCGATAATGAAAAATCTTGTGTAATGACAATTATTGAAACAATGACAATATAAAATATCAACGCAACAATTATTAAATTAATAAAATAAAATATTGAATAGTAATTATCGTGTAACCATTATTGAGTAGTGCTTTCTTACGTAAGAATAATAATTAATGCAATCTAAGTAATCTTCTTGTGTGTTAACCATTGAGTATTTTAACAAAGATAATGTGCTAATAACTACGTAGTTATTTTTAAACAACTTATATTTGCGTTTCTTTCATCCAATCGCTTTAGTTATGGGGGCCATATATTATGCATTTCTTGTGTCGCATTTAATATTCCCCGAAGCGATTTAATATTCATTACCAAACAAATATTCAAATGACAACAAATGAATATTTTATAACCACTTGCTTATTTTGAAATTTTTGCGTATTTTACCCATAACTATCTACATTAATCAAATCAACCCTTACTATTTCAAAATAATAAATAAAAAAAATTAAATTTCATTAATAACAAGTTGGAGTCTTACATAAATATCTAAGATTTATCTCCTTTTTTTTATTTTTATATTTACTCCAATAAAATAATGAAGTATTAGTTTATAAAGATGTTTTTTTTTGGGGACTGAAGGGATGTTATTTTTCCCTTTTACCGCAGACACTGAAAGACCAGTCTGAACCTTGTGTGTGTATCGTTTTCATCTCTTTTTCATTAGATTAGTGGAGTGCTATATACTCTTACACTATGTTTGCGGGTTTTTCTGACCGTATTTTAAGGATTTTTAACTCAAGAAATGATAGGAAAGATTTTCATGTTTGTGAGTTTTTTAAGTTAGGATAGGTATGGAAAACAAAGGAAAATTGAGTCCAATTTTTCAACACAGGGTGTTGGTTAATTAAATTTTGGACGTGTTTTTTGGGTTCTTGTTATGTGTCAAATTTTCTAAGTAGTTGTTGACTTTGTATCCAGTACTAGTTTGATAGTGAAAGCCACATTTTGGTCAAAGAACTTTTAGCACTTCTGAATTGTTTTGGTCTTCTTCAGTATGTATAATAAGTAAAAGTTTGGTCCCATTCCTTCTTTCCACAAAAAAGATTACTACTTTCTGAATTTTTTTTTTAATTTTTTGAACGGAGGGGAGTAACTAAAACCAACGACCACTTCAATGAAACGGAGAGATTACTTAATACTCCCTTCATTCTTTAATATAAATTATTTTAGAGTTGTGCATAAATATTAAGAAAATAATTATATAATATTAACTATAATATCGTTTTATACATATTAGCTCAGATTGGAAGGAAGAGATTGTTATTTATTGGATAGAAAATAGTGAGAGAATCAAAGTTACATTTAATACTTGGGGTAATATTGGAAACTAAGTAATTAATGCTTTAAAATTCTCAAACGACTTATATTAAAGAACAAAAATATTTTTCTAAAGCTACTTATATTAAGAAAGAAACCGAGGGAGTATCAAATTAATACACCCGCTAGTAAGCAGGGAGAGTCATCCGTTGACTTGCATCTATGTGTAGATCCACATTTATGCGTTCAAGTGTACCTCCTTTATTTTAAGACTCCAAGGCAGTGTGTTTTAGGCCGACTTCTTCTCCTTCCTTTTCATTTGTGAAAGGTTTGTTTGGTCTATGGAGATGAAGCCTTCTTTCAGAATCCCCACTTTCAAAAGTTTGTGCCAATTTACATGTACTTTAATATTTTTCATCAACTTCACCATAGCAGTCTCTTATTCAAGAACTTCATCAACATCTTCATCTAGAATTCCATCAATCCCTTACTCTGATAAATGTGCTTCCGTCGTCCCTGAAGCAACTCCAACTACCTATGAAACACTCACCTTCCCTAATCTCCGACCATCGAGTACTTACTACACAGGTGGGGATAGAATTCTTGGCCGGAATTCGTTCTATTTCGAAAAGTATCTCACCTTTCGTACCTCCCCAAACGTATACGCGACAAATATCAGTGGTGTTTATAAGATCGAGGCAGTCTTGACTTTCCGGACATATAATACTTACCATCCTTCAAGTAATTCGACTTATGGGCGATCGTATTATTCTCGTACCAGAGTAGGCCGATTGACTTTCAAGTTGCATGGATTCTGGTCAGAGTCTTCTGGGAAAGCTTGCATGGTAGGATTTGCTTCTTGGTTCTCAAGGAAAGGTGATTCTCTTTATCTTGACGCTATTCTTAAGCTTTATTATGCCAAGAATTCGGCTTCATATACTAGTTTGGTAAGTGGAAAGTTGGAGAGCTTGAGGTACCCAAATGATGAGAGTTACTTTGAACCGATTTCGATATTAGCGTTTCCTGAAATAAATAAGTACGAGTACAAGTTGATTTCTGAGGAAATTGTTCGAGGTTTTCCTGGTGATATTGATATTCCAAAAAACTTGGCTCTTGGTTTGCATCCTGGAGATTTTTGTTCAATGTTCTCGACGGGATTTAGTACTTATAAGTTGGAGTATGCCAGCAAATGCAGTTCCTTGCGGAATTGTTCTCCGCTGGACTGGGGCACTGGATATATGCCTCATTTCATATCCTTGTATACCATCCAGTGCTCCGAGTTTGGAAAAAATCTACGCTTTTTGGTAGAGTTCACAAACAGTAGCTATGTTGGGTATCGCCAAATGTTTGATCCCAACACAACATTAGTCGCAGAAGGCTCATGGGATGAGAATAGGAATCAACTATGCATTGTTGCTTGCCGGATATTGAATTCAACTGGTTCTTCTTTGGGGAATGCTCATGTTGGGGATTGTTCATTCAGGTTGAGCCTGTGGTACCCTGCATTCTTGTCAATTAGAAATAGAACCAGATCTGAGGGACAAATTTGGACAAACAAGACTGCAACTGATGTAGGGTACTTTGACAGGATTACGTTTCGAAATTCTGATTATGACATGGTTGGTGTGCCTGGTTTGAAGTATGAATACACTGAACTTGACAAAGTGAGAAAATTATGCTCAAGGAAGTCGGTAAAAAAGGGGGAAACATACCCCAATGGGCAATCTTATGATATGAGATTTGACATGACGGTTAAAACTTCAAAAGGAAATTTTGGTTGGTGTTATGCCATCCCAATCTTCATAGGTAATGAATCGTTCGAGAAATATCCTGTGGCTGTGTCTACCAGCTCAAGTTGGGGAGATTATGCAGAAATTGCACCAGAACCTGCGGTTGAGGTTAACAATGCTCCCTTGAATGTCAGTTACAGAATAAGTTTGTCTCCAGAGTATGATGTCAAAATGGGTGGTGGCAGTTCTTTATCGAATTTATCTTTGTATCCAAATGGTCAAGTCGAAATCTCCGCTGAAGGAGTTTATGATGCTGGAACAGGACAAGTTTGTATGGTCGGTTGTAGAAATGTGGGTTCAGCAAATGATTCTTTGGACTGTGAAATTTTAGTAAATTTCCAGTTCCCTGGATCAAGTGGGAATAATGGAGGTTTTATTAAGGGAAGTATTGAAAGCACGCGGAAGAACAGCGACCCTCTTTTCTTCGAGCATCTAAACATGTCATCTACCGCTTTCTCTACCGCTGAAGCAAAACAGTCCATATGGAGGATGGATTTAGAGATCATAATGGTTTTGATCTCAAACACATTTGCATGTGTATTTGTTGGGTTACAACTCTACTATGTGAAAAACCACCCTAATGTGCTTCCATTTATTTCACTCGTCATGCTGGTGATCCTTACTTTGGGGCACATGATCCCTCTTGTGCTAAACTTTGAAGCACTCTTCTTGGAAAGTCACAATCGGAAAAATGTATTGCTAGGCAGTTCTGGATGGCTCGAAGTGAATGAGGTGATCGTAAGGGTGGTTACAATGGTGGCCTTCCTTTTGCAATTCCGTCTCCTCCAATTGGCCTGGACTGCACATTTGAGTGAGGGAACTGAAAAGGGTATATGGGTTGCTGAGAAGAAGGGTCTTTTTGTCACATTGCCATTGTACATTGTGGGGGGATTGATTGCTTTGTTTGTGAACCGGAGGAAGAATAACTATGGCAACGCAGTGCTCACTTGGTCTCAACAATATTCCCTTTGGGCGAATTTAAGGTCTTATGCTGGTTTGATCCTTGATGGTTTCCTGTTCCCTCAAATCCTCCTTAACATATTCCAGATGTCAAGAGAAATTGCCCTGTCTCCTTCTTTTTACCTGGGAACAACTTCGGTTCGCTTAGTACCTCATGCATACGATCTTTATAGAGGTCACAACTATGTTCCTGCCCATGTCAATGGGACCTATATCTATGCAAATCCTAATGCAGATTTTTACTCTGCCGCTTGGGATATCATCATTCCTTGTGCAGGTATGTTGTTTGCCGGAATCATTTATTTGCAGCAAAGATATGGTGGTCGTTGTATCCTTCCAAGTAAATTTAGGGAGTTGGAATTATATGCGAAGGTGCCTGTAGTCAGCACCGAGTGATATAACTTTGCTAGTTGCTAAATTTCTGTCATGTACTGTACTGTAGTAGACTTGTCTGAATCTTTAACATGCCCTCTTTATTCAGCTATATATGTGTCCTCCTATTTCAATAAATTGTTGTATCATGCTGCAGAGAAGGTTTGTTTTTTGTTTTTGTAGCTCTGCTTTAGTGTTGAGGGTTTTGAATTGAATTTATAGAAATAAAAGATCAAAACCTCATACAAGATACTGGAGTATGTATTGAACATTTGAAAGCTACACAGAGAGAAGTATCACAAGGTACAGTGAGAACATTTAGGGTGGCGGCCCCTCCCCCCCACCACCACCACCACCACCACCACCTCCACGGGGATTGGGAACACATGCCATTACTAAACCAAAGAGACAGAATACGATCACAACACGCTACTAATTCTTTTTCTTTGTTTAATCAGTAACAAATTTGCAGGAAAAAATCAAGATATAGAAGAATCGGATTAGAGCATGTGATTATCTGTTCTTGTGATGTGAAGAAGAAGCTATATATGTATCCTCGTCTTTCTAATGCTGTGCTTTTATAGATAGACTAGCTAAGTTTAGCACGGGTTAATTTTTTTATTTTTTTAAAATTAATTTACTATTATTATTATAATGACTACAAATGTTGTTCAAAACATATAATTATCAAATAATCACATACGAGTGTTAGTAATGTGTATTTTTTGTTGTTATTATTTTGAATTTAATATTCAGTTTTATATAGTTTTAAATTTAATATTTTAGTTTTATTTTCAATCTTTCAAATTTATATATAATTTTTAGAATTCAAAAATTAGTAAAACTAAAACCTTAAACTTGTGTTTAAGGAATTATATTTTAAATAAAATTATTGTAACCATCATAGTTTTTAATTTTATAAGGTGACTAATTTAGTTTTATTCTTTTCATTATTTATTCCTAAATTCATTTTCCTAAAATCTCTCCCAAAACCTTGCAATCAATATCCTATTCCTACTCGGTTTTCATAGCTATCAAGCATGTATGATATATGTGAAGCTTTATCTCCAAGTAAATATACACTTGCAACATTTTATATAATAATATTAATATTAATGATAATAATATTATTATTATTACATTTTATGATCAATTATATAAACATTAATCATGAAGTATACTTGTAATTTACTTATGCTACGTTTGGATTGAAATAACGAATGTGAGAATAGAATGACTAACAATAAGTCTACCATCACATAAAAGTCACTCACATCTAGTATACACTCAAATTCATATTGGTATGACCAACATACAAAGAGCTAGTTATGTAGGTCATATCAATATGCTGACTAATTTATATAGAATGAAAAAAATTGTGTTTGATTCTTTGGAGAATGAAAACATGTGGAATAATTCATTCAAATTAGAATGAAATGAATCATTCTACTTTACTCTTCATTCTATTCTTTCAATTCGAACGTAATATTAAATATTATGAACGGAAAAGGAGATATAAAATCAAACGCTTCATATAATTATTGTTATCCTAATTAATACCAAATTACCAACCAGGCAACCAGTTAGTAATAAATAAATAATATTTTTAAACTAGAAATTGAGACAACTGGTTCCGGGCCACAATGGCCTATACTCTACACAACATCTATGAATAAACTTAATTTAATTTATTTTGCTAATTTATCAGACCTGGTTGACCCTATTGGATAAGATAAGATGAAATTTGATTCATTAAACAGAAATTGAGATTGGGGTGGTACTAACTACTAACAATAAAAATAAAATTCGACAAACAGGGCCTTCTTATATTCGTTGGTCGACCCAATTAACTCTAGGCAAATCTAGGCAAGTGACAATGGAAATCGACGGCTTCTTATACGAAACCCTAACCCCTCTCTCCGCTTCCATCTCCTCCGACCAGCCACCGCCAACCTCCTTTTCCTCCGAGGCCTACGTTGTGTTCCGCAACCAAATATCTCTGTCCTCACCTCCCTGCCCCTCTCCGAAAACAGCCGCAACCGATTACTTCTCTCTCGACGTGGTTGCTGACGTTGAGGAACAGAATGGGGATTTGATTTCAACACCGATTCCGGCGTCGACTCCGCAAACTCGAGAACCTGAGCGGACGCTCGAGGGGAGTTGGTTTCGAGCCAATTGTCGGTTTAAGAGCCCCATGCTTCAGCTCCATAAAGGTTTCAATGCTGATTTTAGTTGTTAAATTTCATGTTGAAGTAAAGTTTCAGGCTTTCTCTATTAAAACTTTTCTGTTTTATGTATAAACAAATTTGAAATTCCGGTCAATGCTAAATTGAAACTTGAAGTTTGCTTGATTTCCACTTTTCAAAAAAAGAAAAGAAAAACGTAAGCTCAATTTATTAGCATGAAGGATGATGTTCAGATTAAGAGTAGGTTCACCAAAATATGTTAGGTACACTTTTATCTAAAAAGAATAAAACTAAATAAGTTAAGTACCTGAACATTCGACGAGACCTGCTTTATTAGGCGTAATTGATGTGATATACTCAGTTTATTAACACCCTCATTCTCTTCTTTATTAAGTTTTAGAATAAGGCTGTAGTTATAGTCAATAGTCAAAATTGTGGAGAATTACTTGAATAAACAAGGATTAATGTTTCATTTTTCTTTGTTCTATTGGATTGCGAAAGGATTTTTATCATGATGATAGTGTATTCACTGGGAAAGTTATAGATCTCACTTGCTTACCACTTTGATGTTTTGAAACGGGAAAGTAGTGCACTCAGTGTTCTTTTTCTTTTGTGTTTTCAAAGAACTAAAGCTTTGCAATGAAAGAAGGCAAGTGATTTCATGGCGTCTGTTTTTTTTTTACTTTGAATATTTCAGAGATACTAGACTTCTGTGATTTTTTGTCTCCAACTCCAGAGGAGCAAGCATCGCGCAATGCTGCTGTAGAATGTGTTTTTGATGTTATTAAATATATCTGGCCCGACTGTGAGGTAGATATGGCTGACTCTCTCTCGACCTCTCTGTCTAATCATATTTAGATAATATTTGATTCGGTAAGATTTAATCATATGCAAAACTTTTCAGGTAGAAGTTTTTGGGTCGTTCGAGACTGGGCTTTACCTTCCAAGCAGCGATATTGATGTAATTTTGTTGCTTCCTTCCTTTCTTCTTAAATTATTAATTATGAATCTATTCATCTGGTGCCTGGTGGGAATAAATCCCATCCTAGGTTCAGACATTCAGTTGTACAATGAAATCATGAATCCTCTAGTCATGGATATCATTTTATTGTTGGTGTAGAACTGTTCTAGTTTACTGTTTATTTTTAGTTATATTAACAAAACCATGTAAAGTGGAAGTTCAGCAGTGTCGGCTATTTAATGTTGGGGTGTAATTAAATGTTGACTTTCTAAATTTTTGCTCACTAAAGTATTGTTAAGCACTACCTTGTCTATTCTACCAAGCGCCCAAATTTCATACTTTCCTGAAATTGGCATACTGCAACTCCTTTACTGTTCATATCTACCATCTCTTGTGCCAAAGTCACCACCAGTTACAAACATGAACTATATCCCATTCGCCTTATTTGGTCCCTGAGAATTCCTATCCCCTGCAAGTTGCAACCAAAGGAATAGAACATCTATATTTTCTATTAATTTCAAGTGCTTTGTGTTTGATCAGAAATTTGAAATCGATTATGTTTTTAAATTATCTACATACTAAAAGAGTAATTCTTAAGCATGTTCCTTGCTTATTGTTAAATTATTCTAAGAGTTTGTTTGGTGATTCTTCATTTATTTCACATTTTCCTAGTAAGGCATATTTTATTTTATCCCTTAGGAATTGTGCACTTTGATATTAGTTGTGTCTTATTAAGAAGTGTCAAAAAGAGATTTGATGTTTAGCTGTAGACATGAAGCTTTGATTGCTTGCTAAATTTTAGGTTGTGATTATGGGGTCTAATATCAGAAGCCCCCAAGTAGGCTTAATGGCTCTCTCCAGGGCCCTGTCGCAAAGAGGTGTGGGAAAGAAGATACAGGTATGATAATTGAAATATTAATATTACCAAATAATTATTCAAATGTAATTTGTGCTGATATATACGTTTTGTTTTCATCAGGTAATTGCAAAGGCTCGCGTGCCAATTATCAAATTCGTGGAGAAGAGAAGTGGGATTTCATTTGACATAAGGTCAAATATCCATAATCTTTTCATAACTGTTGGATTTGAAGATATTCAATTATAGTAAATTTTGTCATTATCGTTTTGTACAACTTTATTCTTTTAACTTTCAAGGAACATTTTAATATTATAAGTAGGCATTCTTTGTTTCATGGTTATCTTTTAGATTGATATAAAACTCCATTTGCATGTGAGTAGTTTTTTCCAATTCCTTCCATCATATTCTAAACAACTGCATTTGTTATCTCCAAAATAGAAAAAATAGAATTTCCCTAAAGATTATGAAACATTGATGAAAGAATTAGTTGCATTCCTTTTAGTGGGAATTTCATGAGCCACTAGAATAGACACTTTTCTTTTTTTCTTTTAATAAAAAGAGCCCCTGAAATAGTGAAAGTTTAGCTTGGATATCTAAGAGATAACTCACTGAAGATTTTATTGGTAATTTGACCTAGTGATTTTTTGTCGTAACCTAACTAAATTTGTATTCAGCTTAAATAGTTTCTAGTTTGTTGAATGAATACACATGCACGTAATAATGAATGTAATACTACCAGCCTCTGGGCATGAACCATCCTAAAATGTTGTTTCCCATATATTCTTAGTACTACGGATATTTTTAATTTTTCTCTTCTTTCTATTTAAACTTTTTGCAAATATGAAGTAAAATTGTTTACATTCTTTGCCAAAAAGTGGACAAGTGTTGTTAATGTTTAGTGTCTGTATCTTGTCCAGAAACTCATAGACTTATAGTTCATTATTAGTGACGCTAATTCATTTCTTGGTGGACAACATATCTGAACCTGCGAGATTTAGTCTAGAAAAGTATCTAAGGAACATAATAGTCTAGGTGGTTGATGCAAGGCCAACCTAGGTGGCTAGGTGTACTAGCCTATTCTTTAACTATTTTTTTAATCTTGGGTGATGTTCATGTATTACTCTTTTATCTCGAAGTGCTTATGTTCTGATGAATTATCTTTTGTTCACAGTTTTGATGTTCATAATGGGCCAAAAGCTGCTGAATTCATGAAGGTTAACTCTATTCTCTCTCCTTTGTGCCCTACTTATCCTGGTTGGCTCTATTCTCTCTCCTTTGTGCCCTACTTATCCCCAAGGAGGGGGAGGGGATTGTTTGATATTTTTTGTGTGTGGCTATATTTACTGTTGTTATACATTTTTTGAATTTATGTGGTGCTCTTTTCAGGGTGCTATCTCCAAGTGGCCCCCTTTAAGGCCATTGTGCTTGATATTGAAGGTTTTTCTACAACAAAGAGAGTTGAATGAGGTGGAGTTTCTTTCAGATCTTATCAACTTTGCTGATAGTATTTTCATCACGATCTTCCTTGTTCAAGAGTAATTTAAACTATGTAGGTATATTCTGGAGGAATTGGGTCCTACGCGCTCCTTGCCATGCTTATAGCAATGTTGCGGGTAATTGAATCAGAATCTTATTAAAACGTCGATTTTGATCTGAACATGCAAGTGCATATGCATCATCAGTTAAATTTTTGAAGCTTTTCACATTCATATACTTTGTTTATTTGTTGCGTAATACTTTTTTTCTTTATTTATACAGAGTCTCAACGAATTCCAAGCGTATCCAGAACATAATTTAGGAGTCCTTTTGGTATGTGTTTGCGGCAACCATATTGTGTATGCTTTTGGCTGTTGTGTCCTTTATGTTGGCTTCTTCCCCTCCCTCTCTTCTCTCCCGCTATATAGTGAATTGTATTTGTCAGGAGAAAAATGTTATTAAGCACCAAGGTTCTATCATCTGTATTTCTTATAATGATAACTAATATACGTGTGCGCATGTGTATATATGTTTATTTGTTTACTTAAGAAAGGTCTCTTACTATCTTTATCAACTAGAAGTATACAATTGTTTGGTTCACCCCAAAAGGTGGTAACTTTTTTCCCCTCCTGAATTAGTGCTAAAACAGGATTTATTTCCTTGATTACCCGAATTTCTAAGCGGTTTGTGAATTTGTATATGGGTAGTAATATATGATTTAGGAAAGTACAGGTGCTGGGGTTTGAAATCTGCTAAGGGGTTGGTAAATCTGGATACAACAACCACAATCAATGAAGTAACTGTAGTGTCTTGTTAACAGACATTTAAGCAAGTAGCACGAATGAATCTACAAGAGTCTCACATCAGGTATTTAATTTTGGAAATTAATGTTTGTAGAGAACTTGGTGCCTCTTCCAGTACATATTATGGTTGATCTAAAGTAGCAAGGGAGTGACAGAAGGTACCTGGAAGAGTTTTATCCGAGGGGTTCATGCTGTTATTGATTTAATGATACCTTCTGTTTATAAAGAGAACATATAAAGTATTTGTCAGACAATTTACGCTCTGTGGCTGACCATGGTATATGCCTATTTTACAAGGAATATGGAGAATTCGAGATAGTATAAATATTCATTTCCTATGTTAGGTATGAGTTTTGGCCCCAGTACAATAGAAATTTCTTTAACATATTTGACATTATTGGATTTGAGGACTTTTTTTTTGTTTGTTTCTATGTTCCGAATTGTAATTTATTTGAATTCAATTGGTACGTTAATCATGTGCTGGCCCACGACCAGTTCCACACATTTTTGACCAAATAGGTATAGAAATTCTCAGTTCCATGTATTGTACAAAAGCTTGTTTAGATGTCATGATAGCTTTAAAAATGTACTACAAAAGTGTTTTACTTTTGAAGTCACTTCATCTGTTATACCATTTTGATATCTTTTATATCAATCTTCGGGGAAACAATTTAAGGCAACTCAAAAGATATGACAAGGTTTCATATCCAAATAAAGAAAGACTTGTGTGAAGGCACTATTGAATATCTTGAAGTTAAAAATGCTTATGAAATTTGTAGATGGAAATTGTATGGTTATACATCTCTGTTTTTGTCAATTTAAGTTTGTTATATAATACTAAATTTATAGTTCAAAGGAGTCTAGTTATTTTTGAAATAGGGGTTTGTATTTGCATTAGGTGATCCTTGGGACTGCAATTTCTATCTACTATAATTCTTCTGTATGTCCCTTTCTTGGACATGGAAATAGAAATAAGCATATGCAATGTGACCCAACTCATCTATTAAGTGCGCTATTGTATGAACTATGTAAGTATGTATGGCATTTCATTTAGCACAGTTGGTATCTACAGCTATGAAATTAGATTTTGTCAGTGTTAAAATTGCTGCTTAGTGCAGTTAGGTATTATGCTGATGGGATTTGTATACTTTTAACTAATTTGTTGTTTATGGAGGTAGGTAAATTTCTTTGATATTTATGGACGCAAATTGAACACATCCGATGTTGGTGTCTCTTGCAATGGTACAGGAATCTTTTTCTTCAAGAATAGTAAAGGGTAAGAAAACTGTGAGATATAAAACAATTTTTGGCTTCCCTTGTGATGTTGGCTATAAGGTTGTGTCATTGAATTTTATTGTATTCTCTTTTATGATTTTTGTATAAAGCTAGTTTGATAGTTAATTATTGAGTTTTTTTTTTTGTCTACCCTCTAGGTTTCTAATTAAAGGACGGCCAGCACTAATCTCCATTGAGGACCCACAGGTTAACTCAAAAGTTCCTTTATGTTTTATTTGCGATTTTTAAAGGAACTCTTGGGGAAGCTCAGATTAACAAACATAGTCCAGTTAAATAAGTTCAATTATTAACAAACATAGTTCCTGATCTGAAAATTAGTGTTGGTAAACATCTAGCTTTATGTTCTTTGGGTCATGGTGGAATTGAAGGCTTTCACCACCACTGTGGTACAGAGCAGTATGATTGGAACAACTGTAGACTTATGTAGTATAACCCTTTTCCCCCAAAAAACCATATTTCTTTTCAGTATATTGACCGGAGATGCTTTTGTGATGATAGGCACCTGATAATGATATAGGGAAGAACTCCTTCAACTATTTTCAGGTCAGTATTTGATGATTTTCATTTTATACCATCTTTCTACTTATATGTCAGAATGAAATAATAATAGTTGTTCTTTGATAATTGTGAAAGCACAGATGTTATCCAATGTGTGATCTGGTAGTATCATTACAATGTGTTTCTGCTTATTTTTTCGGTAAAATGATTATGCTGTTTCCTGGGAATTTTTCAAGAGTTCAAAATGTATCAATAAAATAAATATTGAAGTTTACGAGGTAATGAGACAATAACTAGTTATGTGGTGTTATAGTCGACTCTTTTAGAGTTCTTTCAGACATGATTCTACCATCAACACTTTCCAAAAAATAGAATAAGTTATTTATCATTAGTTCTGTTGTATTTCCCTGTCAAGCCAAATATGACATGTTTTTGGCCTGTCAATGGGCACCTTCTGGTGATTAATGGTATTTCTTCCTGCATTTTTGGCAAGGGATATTGAACTAGTGACTGCAATATTCTTGGAAAAATTATTTGTAGGACTAGTTCGTCTTTCCTTTTCAATTAACCTTTGTTAACTTGACAACCTTTTTGATGATGAATTTAGTCACTTTTTGGATGACTTAGACAATGAGAACTCAGGCTTACATTGTCTTATTGATTTATTTCTGCAAAACTAAAGGTCAATAAATCATGAAGCTTTTCCAGTGGATGGTATTACAATGGCCCTGACAAAATACTCCTGGTCTAGAGCCCACTTTTGGCCCAGAAGAAAATTATCTGAGAAAACATCATAGATGTATAACTTGCAAATTGAAAATTGATTAGTTTTCAAGTGAGGTTTGCAGCCTGATGGTCTTCATATAGTCGGCGCAAATGTCTGATGAATCACAATTTCTTCCAGACAGTTGAATGAAAACTTACTTTCTTGGTGTTGGCCATTGCAGGTAAGATCTGCTTTTGCGATGGCTTTCTCGACGCTTACAAATGTGAAGACCATCATGGCTCTTGGCCCCAACAGGAGCATTCTAGGCACCATAATAAGACCAGACCCGGTACTATTAGAACGAAAAGGAGGGTGTAATGGGGAGGTGACATTTAACAACTTGCTCCCTGGAGCAGGAGAGCCATTGCAGCAAGAATATAATGATCAGCAGGGTTTCTATTGCAATTGGCAGTTAGATAATGAAGAAGAGTCACTTACCCGAGCAAAGTCGATTGGTGAAGATGGCAGTGCACAGTCATCTGGAATGAAGAGGAAGGTTTCTAAGGTGAAGAAGCTTGTTAAGAAGCTTAAAGACGATGGAGATGTAGGGGTGTTCAGACATGAAGAAAGTGCTTCAAGGAACGAGAAGGATGTTAAGAAGAAGCGATGGAGACGTTCACGACATGGTTTTGGCAAAAATGATTTTGGTCATCATAGAGGTGGTGGAGGTTCGCAATTGAGTCGTACATGCTGAATTATCTTTAAATGCGGGTATTCCTGCATTTATCGATCATCCTATCATAACTCCGTTGCTGGTTCAGTTTTGTGGTTTGGCATTCCCAAATTTGAGGACATGATCGGCTATAAACACAATAGGGAAGTTGATGTGTTTATTTCAATTATGGAGACACCCCATCAGTTTGTGTGGAAAAGATTTCCAGCACCTTGTTTTGCGAGGACCTTGTATAATGTTGTTGCTAGGCAATGTACACAATAGCTGTCAAAATGCGATGGCTTATGATTCAAGCTCACACCATATTCAAATTGTCTTTTTTTTTCAACTCTAGTTTATTCTGCAGCCAAAGACGTGGTAGCATCTGTATTTAAAAAGTTTTGAGGGGTGTTAGATGGTAGAATTGTGACCAATTTAGGTGAATCAGTTGTTTGTAACGTCCATACTATATTAATCTTTCGTTAATTACTATTGTTCGTAAATTTTATTTTGTGCCAGAAGGATGCTTGGTGTTATTACACTAGAATTTTCAGCCTCAATAGTAGTGGGAAACATGTTTTTGTGCCAGAAATACTAATATAGTTAGCAAGGGTAAGATTGTAACTCGGAAAATTCTAGGATTGAAGAAGTATTTATATTCATTTTTAACATTATATTTTAATATTGTTCTTAATATTCAAGTTTTTAAATTTATTTTTATTGAGATAAATGTCTTTTTTCCCTTTTTCTTTCTTTGCTTTCGTATTTCTGTTTTTTAAATTTGTTGAGCACACTATAAATAAAGAGTTTTAAATAATATGATACAAAGAAAAATATATAGCTTTTGTATATATATTTTTACGTCGCTGTCATATTCTCTCTAGTTAAAGACCTAGACTCACCTACCTACTCATACGAGAAATTTATAGTCTTACTTTGAGTAACTATATTATCTTTCTTTTATTATTAATTTATTTTTGATTCTTGAGTTTGAACCTTGACCGGTCCACCGGAGCCGGAGGAGTAAATCCTAGGATTTTGGGAGATAAAAAATTGAGTTTTGGAGGGAAAAAAATAAAAATATGTTGATTTATATATCAATATTAATATTTGAACCATTAATTGATTTATTTATCAGTAAATCTTTTTCAGAATTTGATACTAAAAAGAACATTAAGAAGAGGGAAAATGTAATAAATTCAGCTCTTCAAGGGCGAGCTTCATTAACTCACACTACTCATTTCTTCAACTTAATTCTCTCACTTTCCCTTTACAGTGACACCCAAAGTTTCGTACTAATTAAAAACATTACAACCCAATGCCCATCGGTAATTCATCATCATCTTCTTCTTCATCACCATCTTCAAGCACTTCTTCTAAATCATGGGCTCTAAATGGCCTTGCCGTCGGAGCTGTCATTGCGGTGACTGTCGGCGCTCATTTCCGCCGATCCAGTAAACTTCGGAATCGGGTCGTCGGAATTATACCCGCCCGATTTGCTTCTTCTCGGTTCCAAGGCAAACCTCTCGTTCAGATCCTTGGCAAGCCAATGATCCAGGTCTCTGTCCCCATTGTACTTCGTTTTCATCCTTTTAATTCTATTTGTTTTTGATAATTCGACACTATTGTTGAGTCGTTCTGTTGTTGTTTAATTGTTTAATTAATTGTTGACTATTTACGCTCTGCCCAATTAAATTGAACCAATAATTGTGTTCGGCATGGGACTGTGAAATTAAGTGAAATGCACTGTTTGTTAATTGCTTCACTTAACCTATTAGAGTCTCTTTTACAGAGAACATGGGAACGTGCAAAATTGGCCACTACATTGGACCATGTTGGTATGTGTCGAGCTCAATCTAATTTTATTTGTTGTCTATTTGCGTTGGAAAGACTCTTTGAATGATATTTTCAGTAAATTTGTTATCTATCTCAAGGCTATAATATTAATATATTGCCTTATGGTGTACCATCTTTTGGGTTCGAATTATATGCAGGTCTAGATATGAGCCAAGTATCATATACTCCACATTTGTCATATGCCAACTTCAGTCAATTTTATCAGGCATAAACAACCTTCTGATTATCACTAAACTGGATTCGGGGCATCAATACATATTAAAACTGTTCCGAATCATTTGGATTTTTTTTAAACCCAGATTCCACACACACATACCCACAATCTCCCTCCCTCTTATTATATTATTTTTCCTATTTAAGTGCTCATTCATTTATTTCCAAATTTAGTTGTGGCCACGGATGATGAAAAAATTGCTGACTGCTGTCGAGGATTTGGTGCTCATGTTATAATGACATCTGAATCTTGCCGAAATGGTAAGTCCATTCTTGTTACCCTCACTATTTCCAAAATCTCTATTACATATGTTGATAATTTGCATATAATTATCTCCTGCAGGTACTGAACGCTGTAATGAAGCACTGCAAAAGCTTGACAAGAAGTATGACGTTGTTGTCAATATACAGGGGGATGAACCTCTTATCGAACCTGAAATCATTGATGGGATTGTCAAAGCGTTGCAGGTAGATTTTCATCTGGAAATATGACACTGTTATAGATATTCAGAGTGACAAACCTTCTTTGAGCATGAAATGGCAAATGTGGTTGTCAATTTGGTGTTTATTGCATTTGCTTCTTGCTGAAGCGTAAACAAGTAGTTCTTTTCAAAATTCAAATTTTCATGAATGTTTCTATCAGTACTCAGATGCATGATGTGCTTTTAAAAATACTATAGAATTGATTTAGATGACATGACCTTTCTTTATGTTATTTGAACTAAATATTCTTTCGGAATGCTTTCTCTCAAGTTTATTATTTTTCTGAAGGCTGCTCCAGATGCAGTCTTTAGCACTGCTGTCACATCCCTAAAACCTGAAGATGCATTTGATCCAAATCGTGTGAAATGTGTGGTGGATAATCGTGGCTATGCAATCTATTTTTCACGAGGACTGATTCCACATAACAAGTTAGTAGTGCCTTTGCTTCGTTGTATATCTGGTTGCAGGGGTACTTTCATCTCTTATGGTCTTACATACCAAAACTTGATGTATGTACCTGATTGATATAGGTCAGGGAAGGTCAATCCCCAATTTCCGTACTTGCTACATCTTGGGATTCAGGTATTAAACTAGCATTTTTTTTCCCCTATCATGTCTCTTCATTAACAAGTCATCGTGTAATTAAATAATTTTGTGTTTCTAATTTCTTCCAGAGCTATGATTCAAAGTTCCTCAGAATATATTCAGAGCTGCCACCTACCCCTCTGCAACTAGAAGAAGATCTGGAACAGCTAAAAGTCCTTGAGAATGGATACAAGATGAAGGTGCTAATAAGATTCTCTTCTCTTCTTAATTCCTTTGACTTGTATCCTTTCCCTTTTGTGTTTATTATATGAAGTGCATGAATATGTTCTTGGTGGTATTATTTGAAAAGGGCTATTATCAACTTCTCTGTTTTTTTAGTAAAAACAACTAATGTAATCTCCTAATTTATCCCTATATTTTTCATTCGATATTTTCTATTTTATTCAAATAAAAGAAATTAGTTCAATTCCTTACAAACAATCTGGATCACACAGCTTGCTTTTAGTTTATCACGCTATTCATGTTTCTGCTACCTACTCAGGTTATGACTTTCCAGGGAACAGTATTGGAGACGTTACACATTTAATACAAACGGATTCCTTTTTTAGGGTTGTCCAGAATTGCTCTTTATATTTCCAGCCATTGAGAGGTTCCTCATTTTTTATTCGGTAGTGCTTGTGTATTTTATCTGAGTCAATCATCGCTAAAGAATGATGCTTACATAGATACTGAAAACTAATAAAATTGAATGAATAAAAATGGAGTATAGATGATGAACAAATTTATATCTCCATGGGAGAAGGTGTCAAAATTAGATAATGTATTACTTTTTCTTGCAGGTGATAAAAGTTGACCATAACGCTCATGGTGTTGACACCCCAGAAGATGTTGAAAAGATAGAACATTTTATGCGTGAGAGAAACTTGTCTTAGTTGTGGCAGATGCAAGAAGAGGTTGTTTAGTGAATTCTGGAAAAGAAGTAGGCATCTTTCTTAAACTCTGATTCCTTCTACTTTCTGATGAGGGCAGTAGTTGGATATTTATGCTTCAATTCTTGCGATCTTCTCCTCCTCAAAGTTAAATTAAATTAATTTATGTCAATTTTGAATTTAAAAATGTCTTAAATTTATTTTTAAATAGTCAACAATAATATTATACTCCCTCCTATTCAGATTAAATGTCGTTTTAGGGAGTTTAATTTTATTTTATATAAGTGTCGTTTTGGAATCTCTATGCAATATTGCACTATTTTTTCCTAATTTACCCCTCTATTTAATATGCTTAGTAAATGCAATTGTGGAGAGATAAATAATTAATTAGGGACACAAAAGATATTTTGTGTTATTTCTTAATAAGTGTGCTTAACTCTAAAATGATATTTAATTTGAATAGGAGGGAGTACTATTTTGCACGGAGAGATTAGTTACTACAGATGGGAAAGGAGCATGGAGGTGACTTGCCATTTCAATCCGTCCGTGCATTCATATCATGGGTGAAATCAAGACAGCCAGCCATCCATACTATTTCTTACTAAATACAGTGCTGCACAAACTTGGGCAGGGGCAAGGACCACCTATGTTAATGTTGCGTAGCAAAAAAAGAAATGGGTTGTGGCCTTGTGGGGAATAGACAAACAAATGACGAGCCCGGAGCCGATCAAAAAATGACAAGCCTCCTGCAGGAAGCCTACGAACCTTAAAAAAATGAATAGGGTAGATAGGAGTGAGAGAGTACAAGTACTAGTAATGGTTGAATTTTTTATTTCATGTGCGACCGAGTTTGCGTGTTTTCATGGAAAGAGGAGAAGCAGCAGTTGGATGGGATGGGATGGAACCATTTGGATTTCACACAGTAATAAAAATTGGACCATAACATTTCAACAGCTACTTTTATTTATCTACAAATATGTAGGATAGGGTTGACTATATATATATATATATATATATATATATATATATATATATTGATATGGTTAAAGCAGTATTATCAAGATACTAATAAATATATGGCATCCATCCTACTATACTAAGTGAGTACTGAGTAGTTAGATCAAGATCTTATTTGAATATAGTTACAAGGATATTTTGATTTTGCAAAGGGCAATAGTTATTTTGGTTTATGACAACAGGTGAATCGTCGTTACAGCATAGAAAAATTGTCGACGACCGTGTACTACACAGTGAATATTCATATAGCCCTCCCTCCCACACACAGACATATATATATATATATATATATATATATATATATATATAGAACCGATCAGGTGAGGGTTACCTTACTTTGTTAAAATACGAACTTTTTTTTTTGTTTTTTTTTTTAAAACAACTAAAAAAAATATTTAATATTTTATAGAACTGAAATTTTTCCATAATACAATGTTTTGGGAGTGATTTGGATACCTATACCAAAATATGGTGGTACAGTTTTATGCTGATTGTACAAACTGCTTTTTGTTATCGTATTCAAATCACATCCAACTGTTGTAGATATGAAAAAAATTCGATTCCATAAAATATTAAACTTTTTTTTTAGTTATTTAAAAAAAAAAATCAAAAAAAAAAAATCCGCATTTTAACAAAATAAAGGAGCCCTACAAGAACCGGACCCTATATATATATATACAATCCTCCGAAGATGGGCAATGGGAAATGGTGTATGTGGCAAGTGTATTTGATTGGTTATTTACCCAACCGACACTTACTTGTTGGAAGAAAGGTGCATCTTTTGTTTAATTAACATGAACTTTTGGAACCCGACACAACTCTTGTTTGATAAGAGAGAGTTGCATCCGTTGCAGTCTTTGGTCAAATAGACATGATGTTTAGGAACCTCTTAGTTGTATCGGTGTGTTACTTAAGCAAAGGACATTGCACAAAAATGAATGGATCCCTCTAAAACTATAAATACCCATGCCAATAACAAAGACAGATCATTACAATTTACTCCACAATTTATATTCTCTCTTCCTTCCCTCACATATAAATCATATAATTTCCTTATAGAAATTTCTAAGGGAAATTTAGAATTTGCTATTCGCAGTTTTTATACTTTACCGTATTCGGAAGTGGTTTGCCAAGAACCCTATAGCTGACTCATTTTTAGTGGGGGCAAATAACAAACGATTCAAATCGTACCTCCAAGTTGTGTTCAATTTTGTTCTCTAATTTCATTCATACTCGAATACGTGCGTGTGTGTCTGTCTATCGATTTGCTTAAATTAGAAGAGATAAAATGATACATACGCTGATACTGCTTGCTAATCTATATGAAATTCAGTCGAGTGCATTGTACATAATAATTTGGATGATTAGATTATAGCTAGCTAGCTAGGTTGGACCAAATTCTCCATAAAAAATAAATACATACTTGGTATTTTGTTTTTGAAATAAAGAGATAGCATATCGATGGATGCCGTACGTTTGCATAATATATAGTAACAGTACTAGTGCTATCTATATATTATGGATGATTCATGGGAGTGAGGAGTTGGACCTCCGTCTTGAAGAGAAGGAAAGAGAGATTGTGAGGATGATCGAGAGAGAAGTAAAAGAAACCACCGGGTGAGTGTGTCACGAACGATCCGAAGCTCTTTCCCACTATGCAGTGCCACGCCGGTCCATATACCGAGTCAAACTCCTACATACATATATAGATATATATAAACAAAATCATCACCATTAATGGTACGTGAGATAGATCGAGAATTCATTGAAATATATATATATATATATATATATGTATGTGTGTGTGAATTATGCATACGTATGTGCGTACCTTTTTGAGGGCACGAGCGAGGAGGGAGGGTTTGGGGGATGTTGTCATGTGATGGAGATGGAGGACAGATGCGGTGCAACGGAGGGCATGGTCTTGCATGGCTGGGGGCATCTCAGCTGATCCTAATCGCACCAACAACTGATCATTATGATTAAAAGTCCTGGATTTCACCTGCAAATTCTCCTCCTCCTCCTCATAACTTATTGTCTTCTCCATGTAGTTTTCTCTTCTTGGCTTGAATTTTTTGTGTGTGTGTGTGAGAGAGAGAGAGAGAGAGAGAGAGAGAGAGAGAGAGAGAGAGAGAGACTAATTAAGCATAATTAATGGGGGTTGAAATTTGGCCGATAGAAATCAAGACAGAATGTGGAACCTTATTATAGGCATAGGGTGGGTGGAGACTGGCTCATGCGTGGCTGACTACCTGTCTGGTCTGCGTGCGTATATCAAATAAAATGATTTGAATATTGACTTATAAAATAAATAAACAAGTAACAATCAAAGAAAGAGAATAGTACGTACTAGCTAGTATTTCTTGCTTCTTTATGTATCGATGCGACGTAATTAAAATTAGGTATACATCACTATCTTGGGCCGTTAGAAATTTTAATACAACTTACTAATACAACTGTATGCATAATACTGAATCGACAAAACATAAAGCGTGAGTTTGAATCTGAATATTGTTTATTGAGATTATACAAACTCAAAAGAGTCCCTCATTACAATTATTATCACATTATTATTTCACGAGAATAGTGAGGGACTACTAATCTTATCCTCCGGACCATTACTTACGTTCCCGACTCGTTCGTCCATTTATATTCTCATTTCACAGAAGAAACGGTGAAAGGAAGGGTGAGCTCAACTAGCTTAAGTAAAAAAAATATTATGGACTAAGATAATGCAGAATAAATTATCATTAGCCTTCAACAAATCATGTTAAACTAATAAAATATAATAAACATCAAGTTTAAGCTGCGGTAGTGGAACCAAAGAATCCATTAAAAGAATCAAGTAGAAAATAAAATCTATTATCTTTTATGATTTAAAAGGTTTTTCATCACTGTTATAGCTGAGACTAAGCTTAATAAATATTTCACATCATCGAATCACCCCTGCACTACGGCCAAGGATATTCTTTTAGTATCACGACCACAATTATCCATGCTCTACGAGTAGCCAAGAATATTTGTGTATTCATTAATGGTCATGATCATGCCAACAAACGTCCCCGTGATGCACCACGGGCCAATGAGGATTTTACCACATCATTTGTAACATTACTATTAAATGATTACATCGAATAATCCTCTCGTCATAATCATACCAAGTCCATCTATGCACTACAGCCCATGGATGGCTTCAAAAAAAATATAAATATGAGGATGATGACAATGATATAAGAAATTGATAAAACAAGTTCAAGAATTAATTTATCCAGAACCAATAACATCCAAATCGACACAATCTTTCGCTTTAGAGAGTAAAATTCAAGAATACTTAGAAGAATATTTCCATGAAAGGATCTTTGGATGAAGCCTTGCAAATATCGAGGATATTCCACTAATTTCATGGAGTATAGAAGTCAAAGTTTTAACCAATTTGAGTATAATAAAGAATGGAATAACAAAAGAAATCACCGTGCATGCGATGAAGCCATACGTATAGGTTATTCCAATGAATAATAATAAATAACGGAACCAGTCCGGCGTAAAAACGCATGCATGAGGATATTCTAATGAATAATAAAGAATGGAACGAGGTTCGGCGTAAAACACCACGACGAGGATATTCCAGAATAATAATAATAAAGCGGAACCAGTCCGGTGTAAAACACATGCATGCAGGATGTTCCAAGCAGAATAATAATAAAGATGGAACCAGGTCCAAGGTGTAAAAACACACAAACAGGATGTTCCAACATAATAATAGAAGAATGTCACCAAGTATAGGGTAAACCGCGTATAAATAATAAGAAATGGAATAACAACAGTTTTCTTCATGAATAAGAAAGAATAACACCCCTTACTTTAGTAAGAGATTGAATCTCGCATAGGTGTAGTAAAGAATGTAATACTCTTCTTTCTCTCTTTTTTTTCTATACTTTCTCTCTATAGCTTGAATGAATTCGTGAAAATAATGAAGCACTAGGCCTCTATTTATAGAAGATTTCTAGCTTAAAGCACTTTGCCGTGTGAAAAGGCAAGTGGCTCGATGACCCAGTGATGTGAAAAGAAAAGTGGTTTGGCCTTTGATTGTGAAGCGACAATTGGTTCGGCCTTTGTAATGTGAAACAACAAGTGGTTCGCCTTTGTAATATGAAAAGCGGCAAGTGGTTTGATGTGAGACCCCAGATTTTATCAATAAAGATTTAAATTTTGTCAAAATAATTTTTAATATTATGGTGTGAATTTGAGATAATATTATAGTTGTGGGTAGTATTTATAAATTTTGCAAAGTATGCAAGTGGTTATATTATATTCGATTGGTGGGGAATATTCTGGTTTAGCAGGAATATTAAATACAACGGCTTAATCATTGGTGGACCCCTAATGTAATTATTGTCGGATCGAGAAACGACTAAAAAATATTTTATTGAAATAACGGCGGAAGTTTTTACCGTTGATCTTGTTGAACTACTCGGTAGTAAAAGAACAACGATGTACGTGTGGTTGCGTAGTAGAAGACGCGGTATTGATTATCGATGCTTATGTGAAGTCACTCGGTTTGATTCCATTATTGCCGATTAATAATATGAATTATTATAGCGATAATGACGCGTTTTGTTTTATTCAGTATTATTAACGTAATAAAAGCGAAACATCTTTTTATATAAAGCGATGAATACTTTATTAAAGTTATTCTATAAATAGAATATATTATATTTTATTATGCATAGTCTTTGCATAGTATTTTTGTAAGACCAAAATTTTTTTAAATAAAAAGGAATTTCCTTTATTTATTATTTTGAAATAGTAAGGGTTGATTTGATTAATGTGGATAGTTAAGGGTTAAATACGCATAAATATTTCAAAATAAGCAAGTGGTTATAAAATATTCATTTTTGTGGGGAATATTCGTTTGGTCGTGGAATATTAAATCTTTGTCGGGGAATATATTAAATTTACTGTAGTGACCATGTATGGGCCCCATAACGGAAAGCTATTGGATGAGGAAAACGCCAAAGTTTGGGTGGTTATAAATAATGGCGTAATTGTTACAGCATTAAAGGCATTTGGAATACCGGGTGGTTAAAATCTGATGAATGGCGTGTGGTTGCACAAGAAGACACCGCGGTATTACTGCAGATTGTTGAATTATTGATCCTTACGTAAGAAGGCACTACTCAATAATTATTACGATGAATTCTTGTTCGATAGTTCATTTTATTGATTCAATAATTGCTTTGCGTTGGTATTTTATATTATTGTTGTTTTGATAATTGTCACTTGCACTTACAAGATTTCCATTATCGGATCAATAATTCATATTATTTGAATAATATTATTAGATAACATTATTGGCAATGTCTAGAAAGTTACATCTAAGGAGAGGTTTGGTCACCTAATTGCGCGCGAGAAGGAGAGATCCTTATTGAAAGCCCCCTCTTTCAGAGGAGGAGCACTGGTTTGTCATAATTGTGATTACGTAATATTATTTGTGAATAATTAATTATTGATTCATATGATAAGGAAATATTTATTTTATATGAATATAAATGATGGATTTATTTATGTGATTATTAATGAAGGAATTAATGTTGAGGTGTTTTATCAGTATTTTATCGGATTGGAGGTATTAAAAATCAAATCGAGGGTTTGAGATATATTGCAGGGGTTATAATTTTTAATCCGACCGTTGGATCGTTGTAATTTTTGGATATGTTATACATACATAAGTTGAGTATATGTCCACAAATTTTGAACCGTTAAAATGCACGAATGATTTGTTGTGAATTTTAAGAGGTGTCGGATTCAGAAATTAGGTTTATAATTGATTTTGGTGGAAAATTCTAGAATTGAGTGGGCCCCACTTGTGGTTGGTGAAGAAATGTGCTGAATTTTATTTCAAATGTGGTGGGTGGCAATAGTAGCGTGTAAAGCCATCGGTGCAAGTCGAAGTCAACTCCGCCTTGGTAACGGCTAACATTTTCCTATAAATAGAGGGCTAAGTTAGAATTGAAAATCACACCGTAAACAAAGTTTTCTCTCTTTTCTCTCTATATTATTTAGTGTATTTTGTGAGTATTTAGATACTTTGAGAGTTGTTGTTCAAGATCAAGTTTCATTCAAAGATCACTTAGGCCTTTCCTTCCGGAAATCGATTCTTTGAGGTAAGGGATTTATTTTCTTCTCGGATGATATTATTTCTTCAATATCATTATCTTTGAAATATTGGTTAGAATTTTTTATCAAATTTGGAACTTTTTCATGTCGGGTTACTTATTCATGAGTTACTATTCACGAGTTACTATTCATGAGTTCTTATTCACGAGTTCTTATTCACGAGTACTATTCATGAAGCGTGAAGATGTTTTTTGTGGAATTTCTATCTTTTGGTGTTGAGTTACTATTCACGATATCAAGACTTATTCACGATATCAAGACTATTATTCACGAATCTGACACTATTCAAAGAAAAATGAAAATTTTTCTTTTTCAGTCAAAATATCTATTTTGGATACTAGCTTGATTGTATCCATGTTTTGATCATTCTTGAATTTTACACCACTATGATTATTTTTTGAGGTATTTTTGGACGTGGATAAAACCAAGTCTGAATCCTTAATCCTTGTCATTTTGTTTCTTTGGATTCGTTTCTTTAAAAATATTTTCATCATCCTCGGTCTTAAATGATGATATTATTGAATATCTTTGGCCCGTAGCAGTGCAAAAGATGAATGATTCTGAAGAATATCTTTGGCCTTTTAGTGCAAAGATGAGCAGTGTGTGAGAGATGAACATGGCTGGATTGATGAATATCTTTGGCCTTTAGTGCAAAGATGAGCAGTGTTTAAATGATTGATGAATATCTTTTAGCCTTTAGGCAAAGATGAACTGTTAGTGCAAAGATGATGAATATCTTTTGTGGATAATTTGTGGTGGAAAGATGAATATTTGATTTGAGATGAATAATTGAACATGGATTGATTTCATTCTTTAATTGCTACTTGTGTTGGCGGTATGAATATCTTTAGCCTTTAGTGCAAAGATGAATGTTGAGATGAATATCGTGATTGATGAATATCTTTGGCACATGGTGCAAAGATGAATATTTGATTTGAGATGAATATTGATTGATGTTACTGAGGATAAAATATTGATGATGAGCCTGTTAAATTCATAGATTATAGTAGATTTCATTCTCTACGTAACTCTTTCTATGAATTATTATTTCACATTGCGAATATTGATCCGAAACTTGTTGTATCATTGTATTCTATCGATTTTTTCCTGTTGGAGACTAACGATAATTTGTTGTATATTATCTTAGTCATAACATTCTTTCTTGGGCTAGTTGAGCTTCGTAATTTTCCTTGTTGTTCCATTTTTCTTCTCGGGAGGCGAGAATGTAGCGAAATCTTAGTGGGGTATGGAATGAAGGTTCTAGAGAGAGTTGTTTAGTAGTCCTCACCATTATTGTAAAATAATGTATCAATAAATGTGATGAGGATTTATTTGAGTATAAATATTATCTAGAAGATAATATTTGTATTTAAACTCATGATTTTATTGTTGTGATAATAAAGTTGTAGTTGTTTCGCATCTGCATGTATTTGCGACTCGAGAATGGGTTGGATGGAATGGACCTATTTTTGGGGCGCCACAATTTTGCATAGTGTTTTTGTATAGTGTTGTATAGTGTTTGCATAGTAAAATATTTTTATATAAATAGAATATATGATATTTTATTTAAAAATTTTATTTTAAATATGGACCGTCAGATTAAAAGTAAATCAATCTGGACCGTTCATGGATTAATTACTATGCATTCTATTTTCCTATAAATAAAAGCTCATTCCTTACTATAAATATTATTTTCTTACGAATTCACTTTGAAACTCTTGAGAGAGAAATTATAGATAGGTTTATAGAGAAAATCTATGAGAGAAAGAAGAAGAGTATTCAGTACTTCACTACTTTGATATCCAAGTGTCTTTTTACGATAAGGGATATTATTTGTTGTACCAAGTAAAGGGGTGTTATTCTTTCTTATTCACGAAGAGAACACATTATTCCATTCTTTATTATTCGGTTGGAATAACTCGTATATGTGACATACCTATACTTGGTGAAATCCTTATGTTATTCCATTCTTATTTATTCTGTTGGAATAACTCAGACACGCGGACTCCCTATACTTGGTGAAATCCTTATATTATTCCGTCTTTATTATTACATTTGGAATATCCTCGTCGTGTGTTTTACACCTGGTTCCGTCTTTTTATTATTATTCGCTTAAATATCTCATGCGTGTGTTTTACAGGATTCGGTTCCATTATTTATTATTCGCACTTATTATTCTGGTTGGAACATCCCGCGATTGTGAATTTCACCGATTGACGGTTCCGTTATTATTATTCTGTTGGAATAATACGTATCATGCCAAGATCGCATGCATGGTGATTTCTTTTGTTATTCCATTCTTTATTATACTCGGTTGGTTAAAACTTTGACTTCTATACTCCATAAAATTAGTAGAATATCCTCGATATTTGCGTTTCATCCAAAGATCTTTTCCCGGAAATATTCTTCCCGATCATTCTTGAATTTTACTCTACAAAACAAGAGATCTTGTTGACAATTTGGGACGTTAATAATTCCTAGATAAATTAATTCTTGAACTTGTTTTATTGAATTCTTATATCATCACATCATCCTCATTGTTTATATTACGTTGAAAGTTATCTTTGGCTTACGCGTAGATGAACTTAGTATGATTAAGATGATTATAATGAGGATCATTCGGTATATTCATTGGCGATATAAATGATGTGACAAAAGTCCTCGAGTGGCTTCAGAATGCAGATGATGGATAGTTTTTGGTATGATTATGACTAAAGGGGTGATTCGGTATATATAATGCGACCATTGATAATTTAATGAAAATCTTTGGTAGCAGGTACGGGGATGATTAGATATTGTGGTTTATTCATTAAACCGAGTCTTAGTGATAAAATTGATGAAAACCTTTAAAACCTAAAAGATAGTAGACTTTATTTTCTACTTGACTCTTTTTTAATGGATCAGATATTCACCGCAGCTTAAACCGGGTCATCTATCAGTATTTTATCGGTTTAACATTGTTGAAGACTATTGATAATTTATTCTCGCATTATCTTAGTTATAATATTTCTTCCTGGACTAGTTGATTTCACCCTTTCTTTCACCTGCTCTCTTCTGTGAAATGAGAATATAATTTGGAGACGAGTCGAAAGCGGAGTAATGGTCCAGGAGGATAACATTAGTAGTCCTCACTATTACGTGAAATAGTGTGATAATAATTGTAATGGCGACTTTTCGAGTTTGTATAATATCTAGTAGACAATATTTGTATTCAAACTCACGATTTACGTCAGTATTATATACGATAGTTATATTAGTAAGTTGTATTTAAATTCATGCACTATGTAAGTGGCGATCCAAGATGGGTGACGATACCTAATTTTGGAGGCGCCACATTTGACGTCTGGTAAAGGTAATTACTATCGACTAAGGTAATTACTATTCACGAAGATAATTACTCCGACGGAAGGTAATTACTATCGATGAAGAGACTTCTTAGATGATGACATATGGGGCCCCCATAAAATAATCAAACTTACCACAAACGCCTCATAACAGATTTCTTTATATACATGAGGATTGAATAAATATTACCACAAATCATTTTATTTTTAATCAACACATATTTAATCTTTCAACAATTACTAATCATTTATAACTTAAATCTCAATTATTGATTTAATAATATAACATATTATATGATGATATTGTGACAATAATTGAATCAATAATATAAGAGATATGATGTAGAATTCATTGTCAGAAGAATAATTGAGTATAAAGGTGAGTGACTTCTCACGTAAGATCAATAATCAATACCAGTGTCTTACTTATCTGAACTACGCCAGACATTATACTTTTTTACTAAGGGTAGTTCAACGCTTTTAATTCAGAATACCTCCATAGTTATTTTTATAGAAAGATAATTTTGTATGGTTTTTAACTACGATAATACTTTAGTTAATGTCCAATTAACGATTGAAATTGGTAGTATCGAATATTCTCCCGAAAAGAATATTCTAACCAAACGTAATATTTTATAACTCGCTTACTTTGCAAAATTTATAAATATTACCCATAACTATTATATCAATTTTACTCCATAATATTCAAAAATAATATTTATAGAAAATTCATCTTTATTTATAAAAATTGGGGTCTTACAATCAAAGCCAAAATTCTCCCGGTCAACGCCTCCGATCCTCCTCATGGGCTGTAATGGGCTTTTTCTCCCCCCTCCGATCCTCCTCATCCCATGCATTCTGATTTCTGGAGCTGTTTGTTGGACTTGATTACCTCCCAACTCTACCACGAGAAAGGCATGCCATGCCAATCAGCGGCACAACTAGTGTGTCTTACTTACTTTTGGATTCTTCTTCACCATATATCTTATTCGATCGCCTACCTTTTTATTTTCTTTTGACCTGGAATGCAACAATCATAGTAAGGTAACAAACATTGATCAACACTACCATCTAATTAAGGTATGTTTGATCTTTTCCTTGTAAAAATTATTTTTGTGTTGCAGTATAATATAAAGTAGGAAATCATTTATTATTATGCATGCTTGGCTTCTCTAACCTAAGAATGTTCTTAGATTGAATTATAAACTATAGGAAACAGATAAATTCATAACAGAAAATATCACATGCGACAGTGGAAATATCAATTTTCTAAAAGGTCTCGATACTTGAGTTAGAGAACATTTGTTTAGAACTTAATAGGTGCGAATCATTTGAATCGGTAGTTTGAATCATTAAGTGCGTTTGTTTTAAAAAAAAAAAAATCGTTTGAATTATTTGAATCGGTCAGATGCGTTGGCTGAATGGTTAAGTCCGAATTTTTGGTCTGAATGGTTGGTTGAATGAAGTAAAAAAAATTAAAAATAATAAAAAAAATAATAAAAAAATATTAACTATTATATTATGTAATATTAAATAAATTTACAACAACTTTGAATTTTTTCAGAGGGGTAAAATATTAAAAATATGTCATTCAGATCTTCAAGATATGTCAGTTATCAAACAGTTTTTTTCATTCAGATTCAGATTCATTCAATTTTCATTCACTTTTTCCATTATATAATCTTGCTGATTACACAGAGTCCTCCTTGGACAAATTTTATACTTATATTATATGTAGGAGTGGATGGATACCGGCCGGATACCTACTAAAATTAAAAAAGTAATTAATAAAAATAACAATTCCATAAAAATTAAGTAAAAACATAGACATTCATTATGATAAGGTATGAGTTGAAATTAATTAACAACGCTCATCTAGCTTTGGGTTGACCGTTGAACAACTAAGTAATTAATGTAGGAAGGGCCAAAAATCTGGTCCTACGAAAATTCACAAGGCCCAAATATTAAAGAGACCCAATCCAGAATAACAACAACCAATTTCTCTCCCTCCTCCTTCTTCATCAGCAATGGGCCCACATCGTTTATCCAAACCATACAAACTCCAACAACTCACACCCACATGTACCTCTCTCCTTCCCCATTTGGTTCTTCACTTGATTCTCTACTCCTCTTCTCCTGCTGTATAGTATAGTTTTTAGCATCTGGTTTTAATGGCTGTTGTGCTTGAAATCCTAAGTATCCCTCGCGCCTCCAGTTTTCCGGCTGCCTCTTTTTCTCCGTTTGTTAGCTTATCATCATCATCATCATCGGTTTGTGCGTTCTCCAAACTCCGGAGTTCAGTAAACTTACCGGAATCAAGAGGCCTTAAGATCCTCCCTACTCGTGCTACTGGATCGGTGAGTTCGAGTTCCAGACCCGTTCGCCGAGTAGGACGGATCGTTTGCGAAGCTCCAGAGATTGCCGTTGTAGGTTAGAATCGACGCTGGCTTTAAATTAATTTTGATCGATTAAATTATATTCATTCTTTCATGTTGCACTGGGTGAAGTTAGTATGATTTTGTCGATTTTACTTTATACAATTAATTTTTTTTGGCTGAAGAATTAGTTGCTGAGGGAGATAAAGTTAGTATTTATTTTAGTTGATTACGAAATACATTAATTGTTTATCAACTTTTTTGAGGAATTAGAAGTTATAATCATAGCTTTTTGAGGTTAGGGATTTGAGACCAGGATGTTGTAGTATTTCTTAGTTCGGTTTGAAACTCTCTTAAGAGAAACAGCTAGGGAGGTTCTTCAATATGTAAGCAATCGAAAGAAATCTGTTTTTTAGAACTTATGTGATTATTTTTGAGGATGAAGATTATCTTGTTTATATTGGTAACACAAGATTATAAATTGCATCGAGTTTTTCAACCAATATAGTTCTGGAATTTAATTAGTTATGTGCAATACCTTGTATTGCTGGCAAATGTTGTTAAATATCTCCATTTTATTTTTTTAAGCTCTAGATGTTAAGGGAAATCATTGTTAGAACTTATGCATTCACTCTGTTTTGTGTCACCCTTACTTTTCTTTATCTTTTCAGACAAGAAGCTAACAGGGATTTACCTTAACAATGTTTGCTTCTTCAGTGCAATCATGGTATTCCAAATGTTGACTTTGTCCATCCTTGTTTAATTTTCTCTTTCCCATTTTCTAAGCCTTCCTTTTGGACGAATTGCTCATGATATGAAACTTGTAAGAATTATATAACCTTCTAAATGGATAGTTGGTGATAAAAGAGTCGGCTACTTTATTCTTGGCTTCCATTACTGGATAATAACTGGTCTTCTTGTGTGAGGCACATGTAGAAATCCTTGATTGGGTGACAAGTGTCTCACAACCCCAAGACTTGGATTTCACTTGATCTTGAAATTATTTTTGCAGTTCTTTTTTGTTCTGAAATATTTAATGAGATACCCACCTGAGCAAAGCTTTAATTGAATGCAATTACCTTTTAAATTATAACACATAGGACATCAGTAATCATACTTTGGTTCCTATAAAATAGTTGGATGTGAATTTAACTAGTTTGTGATCAGGTTCGATTCATATAAAGGAGTAACCTATGACCTATCCAAAAAAATAAAATAATAATTAATAGAGGAGTATATATATGACTACACTTAGTGTTGTTACCTGGGGGTTGATAAAAACAAATGTAGGTTTGTTATAGCATTAAGCTTGAATGTAAACTATTGGTTACATATATTTTTTTGACAACTTGGTGGCTCTGGATCAATTACAATGTATTACTAAAAGCAAGAATAGTTTGCATTATTATTGTGTCTAGCCATTTTATAGTTGATGGTATTATCCAATAACTCAGTAATTGTTTTAATGAAGTGTGAACATAAGTCACTAAACAGCTTTAAGATTAACACGACATCAGGAATAGAAAGTAACTGGAGAAACCATAAATTTAAAAGAAGACGTTGGAAATATGCATGTATTATACATCAAGATGCATGGCTGAGTTTCTTTAATGTTACTCATGTTGATTGTTACATTTGTTGTTCAAGTTGGTTATGATTTAATTTCACTGTTGTTACTGAAACACTGGATTGACATCCATGTTATATTCTCAGCTTTTTAGCTGGGAGAACTTCTCGTTAAGATAGATGATAGAGCTTTTTGACATTATCCTGAACTGCAGTACCTCTTGTCACTGATGCAACGTGGCAGTCAGTTGTACTAGAGTCCGATTTCCCGGTTTTGGTTGAATTTTGGGCACCATGGTGTGGACCATGCCGCATGATTCACCCGATCATTGATGAACTAGCCAAGGAGTATAATGGGAAGCTCAAGTGTTACAAGTTGAACACTGATGAGAGTCCTTCTGTTGCAACCCGATACGGTATAAGAAGCATCCCGACAGTCATTATTTTCAAAGATGGAGAGAAGAAAGATGCAGTTATTGGTGCAGTTCCGAAATCAACACTGACCACCAGCATAGAAAAGTTCTTGTAGAGGTGGTAAGCATATATAGATCTTTTGTGAGACTTTAGATGTATCATAATATTTCTTCACTCTTTAGCTTATTTATTATGTTGCAAGTTTGGATACTAAAAGGCCTAATATGCTCATGTACAGTTGGATTGTATGCTGCGTTTCCTGTTTATGTTAATTTTAATACATAAAATATTTAGCTAATATTCAAGTAAGCTGTCATTCTCATTTCTCTCTGTATGGAATGAAGGGCAGATCCTCGTCTTTTATCCCATCAGGTTGATTCTTATTTTACTATAGGGAAATCCTGGCTTCATAGTGGCATTGAAGCAGTAAGCAGAGGTTTCTAATACTCTCTCCCTTTCAAATTACTATAAGATAATTATTGACTTTTGAAATTCAATTCGAGACATTTTTAAACTCAAAATTGAGAGTAATACTTTTTACATAGTTTACAATTGAGTTGATTAGAATTAAAAGAAATTATGTTTCTTAAGACGACTTTAAAAAGTTAACAATAATTAAATAATACTAATAGAAGTATTATGTTTCACTCGTGTTTTACTCTAGTTTACATTTGAATTATTTATTAAAATATTTATTTATAATTGTGCATGGAGTCTAAAATGCATCAATCCACAATAAGGAAGTAGGTAAGATTTGAACTTGAGATCTCACAATTAATCATCAGGACTTATTTAGTAATTCAGAGTTATAATTATTACTATGATATATATATATATATATATATATATATATATATTTGTGAGAATTTAGTTCTTTTTTATTGCAAGTATTTTATTTTTCCTTTTATTTTGAGATATATTTTAAAAAAATTGAGACTTTTATTATATGAACATTGTTATACTCATAAAAACTCTTACAAAAACTAACTTAAAATGATGTGTAATGTAGACTATAATTAATAATTGAGTGTTTCCATCTAGTAATTATAACTTACCAAGTCGTCTAATGCATCATTTTTTAAGTTAATTTTTGTAAGAGATTTTTTTACAAGTGCAAACCGACAAATATTGAATTATAGGAGGATAGGGTAAGGGGATACGTAGTTTGTTTCTTCATATTATAGTAGTATTATATATATATATATATATATATATATATATATATATATATATATAGTTCTTCCATAAAGAATGGGATTCTTATGGAGATCATCTTAACACTTGCTTTTTGGATCGTTGATAAACTTATTGGAAGGTTGAGATTGAAACATAAATATACCCAAATTTGTAATAACTTGTACTGAAATTTTATTTTAATATGAGGACCCCATACCATAGTCAACATGTTGTCGGTTTGTTTAACTAAAACGAATTTTAATATTAAATAATAACTGCATAAGAATTACGAACACTATTGTAAAAATAAAAATAATAATAATAATAAGATAAATAGTAAGAGCCTCTTAGAACTTTTAAAAAAAAAAAATAATAATAATAATAATACAAACCTAAGCACAACCTCTTACTACCAGATAAAAAAATCAAAATAGTACAAGTTCTTTTATTTTTTATTTTTTTTATAACAATATTTGTTATTTTATAAAATAAATATTTTTATAAAAACAAATATTTTTATAATAACAAATAAAGAATATAAAATATTTTATAAAACAAATTTTTTTATAATAACAAATAAAGAATATAAAATATTTTATAAAACAAATATTTTTATAATAACAAATAAAGAATATAAATAGGTTGAGCCTCTTCCCGCTTCAAAAAAAAAATAATAATAATAATAATCTAAACTCACACTAACAAATATTTGTTATATTAACAAATATTTTATTATAAAATATTTTATAATAACAAATATATGTATCATATTTTATAAAACAAATATTTTATAATAACAAATATTTTTATATTTTATAAAATATAAAATAGGATATAAAAATATTTTATATTCTTTATTTGTTCTTATAAAATATTTTATATTCTTTATTTGTTATTATAAAATATTTATTTTTATAAAATATTTGTTTTTATAAAATATTTGTTTTATAAAATAACAAATATTGTTATAAAAAATAAAAATAAAGAACTTGTGTCATTATTTGATTTTTATACAAGTCGTAAGAGGTTGTCTTAGGTTTGTATTATTTTTTTTTTTTTTTTTTTGTGTGTAGGAAGAAGCTCTTACGGTTTAAATTTTTTTTTTTTTTTTTTTTTATACAAGCCAAAGATGTCTGCATTCTGGCCGTATTATTTAATATTAAAAATTCGTTTTAGTTAAACAAACTGACAACATGTTGTCTATGGTGGGGTCCTCATATTAAAATAAAAGTTCAGTATGATTTGTTACAATTTGGGTATATTTATGTTTCAATCTTAAATTTTCCAATAAGTTTTATCAAGCGGTCAAAAGGGGTGTCAAGATAAGATCCATAAGAACTTGGTTCTTATGGAAAAGGCTCATATATATATATATATATATATATATACTACCAACTGTGATCTAAATGGGTTCTCAAGACTATGGATGATGGGATTTATTCTAAACTTTGACTCATCAGAGATAATTTATTAGAATGAGCGAAAAATTCAAAATTATTTGTATTTTGTTATATATACTAGCTGTGTCCCGTGCCTCCGGCAATGTATGAACGGTGAGATTTATCCCAAATTTTGGACGGCTCAAATAATTTATTGAGTGAGCGAAAAATTCAAAATTATTTGTATTTTATACCAGACATTAATATATATACCGGGCATTAATATGACACGCGTTTCAATACTCTCCTCCTTCATATATTAATATATAATTATTTTCTCCAAATCCCGCTCTCCTTCTCTATCCCTATGATCTCTCTCCGTATATCGAATTTCCCAATAAAGACATTTTTTTTCGAACACTTTGAATTTATTTCTCCGATCGATTAAGAAAAGCTTCACCGATTGTTTTTACCGGTACGTTCTTCTTTTCTCTCCCTCTCATTCCCTTGCGCTTTCGTTTCATTCATTCTCCTATATATTTTACTCGTAACGAATCAAAAGTTGATCATTTTTGCTTTCCGGTTCATCTGTGAAGCCTTTCTGTACGAAAATTAAGGGAAGGTTAATTACATATTGAGAAGCTGTTATATTTTTGTAACATGTCCAATTGAAATCAAGATAATTGGAAATAAGCGTTTCTTAATTGGATTATAGGTTAATTTTTGCTTTCTTTTTTGGATCTAATAAATTTAACAAAAAAAATTCATATTTGGCCCCTGACTCCGACTTTTTACCCTCAATGGAATGAATTTATACATTTCTTTTGAAAATTGAAAATTTTGAACGTGTATGCTTGATATGGATTTGGGGTCCATAGTTGGTTTAAAACGGAACATAAATGGTTCAGGTCCTTTTCTCTCATTTTGTATATTATTCAATATATTTAATTGTGAATCTGAGTTCTGTTTTCTTTTTCATTTAATATTTTTGTGGCTTTGTTTGTCCGCTGAGTAATCCACCCACAAAGGTTGTACCATTTTGTTGACATGTGTCTTTAACCCTTTTCCTCATACTTTATGTTAAACATTACCATATAATATGATTTTGGCTTAATCTGAGAATGAGTCATAGAGGGAATCTAGGATACATCAATCATTGTCAGTGTTGCATTAAGTAACTAGGTGCTAACAAACTACATAAGAAACAATGTTTACATATCAAAAGAAATGGTAAACTGATATACATAAGTTACCGTTTAGAATCCCAGATTTACATAATTTTTCTCTGTTCATTAATTTTATTTGCAAAGTCCAAGATCACTACATCTTGCTGCTAATAAATTGCCTTCTATGATTATTGAACGACCTAGTTGTTGCAAGTAGAAAAATTATTAAATTGCTTTTTGTATAATGTTTGTTTCACAATTGAAGATTAATTTTCTGATCGATAAACTAAACCATATGAACTAGTTTCTGAGTCCGTTATTATTAGGTATGAGTAGAGATGTTATGTCATACTAACGATCCCTCTTTCGACTCCCCTTCCTTTCACACCCAAGATCTGCTTTTGATTAAATTTCTCGTTCTGTCATATAAACTTATTTATTTGAACAATTTAAAAGCTCCATAACCCTACAGTCCCAATGGTAAATTTACCTTTTCATATCCTTCTGATTTTTAATTTGTGAAAAACCATATCTTATTTGAGATCGTGTGGCAGAGAATAGCCAAGTACATTGACATATTATTTTAGTAACATAAAAGACAATCTTTGGTAAATGAGTAAATAATTAACACTATAGAAAGTTAAGCTTATCAGAAACAAACATCTAGAAGGTCGAATCATCAAAATTAAACCTTGATATCAATTTTCTTTTGTAGCATCAATATTGTTTTATACATGCATGCTGAAAAGAAAGGGTATTCTATAGAGGAATAGAAAGCTGAGGGTGCCAAATTTTTGCAGCTTCTCACGTTTTTTGGCCATCCTTGACCTCTCTCCATTTGATTGGATAAGAACTAATACAGCCTAGCGTACTACTTATCTTTATTTGGATTTAACGGTGGTGGAAAACTTTTATCCACCTGTACTTAATTATCTGGTGCCAATCTGGTCGATGGTTATGTTTTATCAATTCTGTTTGATCAGTAATTTTTGCATAGTAGTATTAGTGATTAAGATCCATTGTCTTTTATGGTTCATAATTTAATGCAATGTTAGAATTTGTTGATTATTTAGTTGAGGACAGTTTTTGACTTGATCTTCATCATTAGAGACATTTTTAATCAGTCAAAGGTTTACGCGAGTTCTTTTGTAAAACAGGAAGTTACATGGTTTTCTAGTACTTTGCACATGGATGGAGACATTTACAAATGAGTTAATACTTTTTCAACTGATTTATAGCTTTTGGTTGTTTGTGTATCAAGATCTAGATAATCTAATAATGCTTGTTTTTGAAACAGAGCTTATGGCCTTTGAACAAAACCTCCAACTGCAATTTGAATCTGTTGGAGATGCTTCACTCGAGCAAAAGTGGAAATCTGTTCCAGCTCCAACAAAAGCTTCAGAAAATTTAAATGGTTGTTTTGATTGTAACATTTGTAGTGCACATGACCCCATTGTCACCCTTTGCGGTCACCTGTACTGCTGGCCTTGCATCTACAAATGGCTCCATGTTCAGAGCTCTTCACCAGAATCTGAGCAGCGGCCGAATTGCCCCGTCTGTAAAGCTAGTATCTCAAAATCCTCATTGGTTCCCCTATATGGTCGGGGTAATTCTCAATCTGATTCAGATGCAAAGAGGCCCCAACTAAATCTGGCCATACCCCGTAGACCGCCAGCTCTTGGGGCGAGCACACTGCCACATCAGCAACTTCATCCCAATCTTTTTCAGCCACAGCAGCAGTCATTTAGTCACCAGCAATACTTTCCTGATCCTTTAGGCAATTATGCTTCCGTATCCCCACCGAATTTTGTTGCCACTGCTATGACCAGTCCTACGGTTGGAATGTTCGGGGACATGGTATATGCAAGAATGTTTGGAAGCTCAGACACAAGATTATTTTCTTTTCCGTATACAAACTATTACCCTCTTGCGAGCAATGGCAGCTCAAGGGTAAGAAGGCAGGAATTGCAGGCGGACAAGTCCCTAAACAGAGTATCTATGTTTCTTTTGTGTTGCTTAATTTTGTGCCTTCTCTTGTTCTGAATGTTTGTTTCTTTTTGTGGGTAGTAATAATTTGTACAAAATCGTGGCACTGGAACTTGTCAAATATCTTACGGGAAAAAATATCCAATGAGATTATGATTTTCCCCTACACATGATTTTGAGATTTGTAAAGGATTAAAGCATATCTATTTATTATTGGTGTGGCATTGTCCTCGATAGTTTTTATTTTATTTTATTGATTTTATGATTGTGTTCAAATCCTTTGTTTTTATTTGGGGAAGATTTCAAATCAGTTAAAAGGATGATTTTATAACGACTACTGACTAGACAGAGATTTCAAATGTGTTTAATTTTAGGGGTCTTAAATTTTAAATTTGGAATGTCAAATACGTATGTTGTCATTGCATTGTTAGATTCAGTATGATAATGAAAAATTAATGTAATATGGATATGTATATTTGAGATTCCTAATTATCCTGCTTGGTGTTTCCAATTGAAGCATTTTTCGCAGCATGTATATAATTCAGTATTTTTCATTTGAAAAATTTTATAATTGGATTTTATAATTTTACATATTTATATTTTGATTCCAAATAAAAAATAAAATATAAATTGATAAAATTATAAAAAGCGCTTTTCATCTTTCATGTTGAACCGCCTAATCGTTTAGAGGAACGCATGCGGTAGAAACTGATTTGGGTTTCTAAATTATACTATCATGTATCTGGAAATCTACTTCTTTAATGGCAGAAGCCAAAGCTCTTAAGGGCTGTTTGGGAATGACTCATTTTAAAATAAGTTACAAATAGTCATTTATTATTATTTTTTTATTTAAAATTCAAAAAATAAGTGATTATCAAACACCTAAATAGTAAAAAAAAATTAGACTGTGGCTACTTAATTAGTGCACGTACGGATATAGTATAGAATTTCAAGTTTCATAAGTAGCTTTAAATTGTTTTTGGATATTCATAGCTACCTAAAAAAAGAGTGAAAACCAGAATGTCAATTCATCAAATTACATATCTTCTTCAGATTTAGCTTTGTATAGTACGTAGTGCTGCATATAAACTAAAATGCACAAAGAAACCCAAAGTTTTATTTTAAAAACATGGGCCTGGCAGCTCTTTGTCATGTGTTCTGTTCGTAAGTAGTAGTATATTTCTAACCAAATAAGTAGTACGTACATTTAAATAAATAAAATTCATGTTACTTTGAATAATATTGTAGCGACAAGCTAATTAGGTCCATATATAAGCAGAAACTTAAAAACCATCACATGCTCATGCTTTATTTTTGTCATTATACTAATTAATTAATTATTCACATTTTTACGTACGTACGTACGAACCTTAAGGAAAAAACGCGTTCCTAGAAAAAGAATTACTCCAGCAGTATTTGCATTAATTAATCATGTACGTACGTTTAGTAGTACTCCAGCAGTGCACCGACAACCACTAGCTATAAATGGATCGGAGGCATTTAATTTCTTCCTAGACGACTTTTATCAAGAAATTCTATGCCGAATTTTGTTGGTATTGCTTCCTTTGTAGGAGTAGTACTATTAATTTTCTTGTTTATAAGTGTGGCTTTTGAGGGGATCAACGGCCAAGCTAATGGCTGGTTCAATGCTCATGCAACTTTTTATGGTGCCAATCAAAATCCCACCTCCCTTGGTACGTAAATATATACTACTACTATTATATATGGATGAATTAATATATATATATATATAGTAAGTAGTTGTTTCTTACATAATTTTATCAAATAGCACTAATTAACAAAACATAGTACGTATATTCAATTTAAAAAGTAGGACTTTATTTTATTTTTTATTCTCACATTTTTAGTACAAATTTGTTAATTAGTACACGAGTAATAATATATATGCATGGAATAATAAAAATTGAGCTAATTTAGGAGGAGCTTGTGGTTATGACAACACATTCCATGCGGGATTCGGAGTACACACGGCAGCAGTGAGCGGTCCACTATTCAGCGGCAGGTGGAATTTTTGACCAATCTAAGCCATTAAATGTCTAGATCCATGCATGTGTTAATTTGTGTTTGTATGAAGGGTGGCATGTAGAAGGAGTGGGGGAGTTCGTTTCACGTTGAAAGGACAATCAAATTTCAACGTGGTGATGTTCTCCAACGTGGGGGAAGTGGAGACATAAAGAATGCATGGATAAGGGTTTCCAAGGCTAGAAGATGGGTGCAGATGCATAGAAACTGGGGAGCAAACTGGCAAATAATTAGCAGTGCTGATCTTCGAAACCAAGCTCTCTCTTTTAGACTCCGTTTGGTTGACGGCAAAATTCTCAACTTTATCAACGTCGTTCCTTCCTCTTGGAATTTCGGACAGACTTTTTCTTCCAGAGCTCAGTTCCGCTAGATAGCAGCATGCATCATCGATCAATTAAACAATATTTTACCACTATATATATATAAATTTATGACATACATATACTACTCCTATATATATATAAAAGTAATTAAGTAGGAAATTAAGTTTTTATATAAGATCCAATTCAAATATTTATTTGTTTATGCCTCCCAAAATATATAGAGGCCAACCCTTGTACTGAAATACTACACTAATAAAAGTTGATTTCACAATCTTGTTAATGTACTGATAATTAACATATACTATTATGATTTATTACTTGATAATTAATACACGCATGCAGTATTTTCTAGTATACTACTACTATTTTACGTACCTTAATGTTTATAATTTGAAGATGCACCATTTAGTTGTTCTAAAATTTATCAGTGACGTAGTGCTAGTGTCATTTTACGCTATCCTCTCATACACAATTTCAATGTAAAACTTTATCTAGTCTATTTTACTATACTTAATTAAGTGGGATATATATATATATATATATATATATATATATATATATATATATATATGTAGTAAAAGGATCATCATTAATTGCTTAAATAGCATAGCGCGCCGAGTTGCATAATTTTATCAAAGCAGCGTAGTTTTGATAAGGACAGCGATAATTTTTTTATAAATACGCGGTGGCATGGTATTTACAAAAATATCACCACGTCCCTCCAAAACTACGTCGTTTTGATAAAATTATGCAACTTGAGACGTTATGCTATTTAAGGATAATGCACTTGATCTTTTTCTCTGTATGTATATATATATATATATATATAGCCAAGATCTCAAGCGGACTAATTAAACGGATCAAAAACACGCGGGTCAAAAGCGGGTCATAAAATAGAGTCCGATGTGAAATTCATTTTTCTCCAATTGAAATTCGTTTCTCTCCATCCCTTCCAATTGAGACCGTGTGGCTTCTCTCAAACCCATCCCCGATTCTCTCAAACCCATCCCCAATCTTCCGATTCTCTCACCTCAAACCCATCCCCAATCTTCCGATTCTCTCTCAATCTATGAAAACCCCTTTCCCCGATTCTCTCAAAGCCCCTTTCTATTTTGTTTCAGTTTTGTTCTAAGATTGGTCCATCATAGAAGCAACTAGGGTTTTCAGTTTGGTTCTAAGAAGACGAGGTATCCTGAAGAAGAAGACGAGGTACCCATTTTGTGCTGTAAATTAAGTAAATGTGAAAGTTATGATGGTTTGATTTACTTGAGTTGTTGGGTAAATGAAAATTGATCTTATTTACTTGCTTTTATTGTTTATATATGTTGTCTGAATGTCTATTTTACAATTTATGTATCTCTTTTGATTAAATTTTTTACTGTTATGGTCATTTATATAATCAAAACACACTTGTCATGAGAAAACTTATTTTTTCATAACTTTAAGATTCTATTGTTTTCCCCTTGCAGTAGGACTTGTTCATTAACCTTGTACCTTTTAAGTTTTATGTGAACTTCTCTTCATGCGAGGATAGATTCCCCACTAGTTTTATGTGAACTTTACTAGCAATCTCTCCCTCTCCTTGCCCCCTCCTCTACGTAAGTTACTTCCAAAGATTTAATGTTGTAACTTATAAGAAGTGCAATTTCTACAGTTTTTACTTGAATAATTTATTTTATTTTCTGAACGTGGTGCTAATATGGTCATTGTTATCAGGGGGAAATAGTCAGACTTTTTTTTAGTTATATTAGTGGTTATGGTCATTGTTATCAGGGGTATGTTGAGTTATTAGTGGTTATTTTCTTGTGTGTTTGATACTTATAATTTATAAAGATTGTGCTTCAATCTTTTAGGGACAAGAATTATTGTGATGTTGAGAATGACACTGATTTTAGGACCTTTGATATGCCATTTTTATGATTTTTTGTTATTTTTTGGGAACTGCTTTTTGGAATTACACAGAGGAAATCAAACCAGTATGGTTAAGATCTGGGAGGCTTTTCCTTGCATTCAAGTCTATGCCATCCCTCTTTGACAGGATTTGCTAAAATTCATAGTTTCATTTTTTTTTCATGGTCCTGTTGTAGAAAGTTATTCGCTTTGTGTTATTGAGTCTGCCGTTCGAAATATGAGTTTTGAGCTGCAAAAGTTTGATTATTTCAACATGTGTTAGTTGTATCTAGATGTTGAAATACACTTTATAGTTCTTGTGGCTTATAACATAAGCATCTTTCCTATCTCTTCTGTGTCTTTGATGGCAATATAGTTCAAATTTGTTATTAAAGGATATCTACTGCCTTTATTGATGTACAGTAGCCTAAAGTGACTGAAGTTGCTGCAGCTAGAAAGTGTGATCTATCAAAAAGTGACCAAGAATTGTCCTTACAAGACTGAAGTTCCTGCAGCTAAAAAGTGTGATCAACTACTTATTTTATTGTTGCAAGTAGTATTTTGTTCTCAATTAGAATTTGTATTGAGGAGCTCTTTGTAGTCCTGGTATATTGTTCTGTTGTGGAGTTTGAGCTTAATTTTGTAATTTGACATCTATACTTGTTATAAGAAATCCCATTATTACAATTGCTTACTTCTCACCTTTGCAAACATTCAACATGCAGTCATTAGTTAATAGATTCATTTACTACTTTTGAAGAGAAATTGTACATATTGTGGGTTAAACTGTCCAGAATCCCTGTGACGCCCCCAAAATTAGGTATACGTCACCCATTATGGGTCGTCACTTACATGGTACAGAATTTAAATACAACTTACTAATATAACTGCTAAGTGTACAATACGACATAAAGCGTGAGTTTGAATACAAATATTGTCTACTAGATATTATACAAACTCAAAAGGAGTCCTCATTACAATTATTATCACACTATTTCACGTAAGAATAGTGAGGACTACTAATGCTATCCTCCGGGACCATTACTCAGTTCCCGACTCGTCGTCCAAATTTATATTCTCATTTCACGAAGAGAACGGTGAAAGAAAGTGGTGAGCTCAACTAGTCCAAAGAAGAAATATTATAACTAAGATAAAGCAGAATAAATTATCAATAGTCTTCAACAATGTTAAACTGATAAAATACAATAGACAACCAGTTTAACTGCAGCGGAATATGTAATCTATTAAAAGAGTCAAGTAGAAAATAAAGTCTACTATCTTTTAGGTTTTAAAAGGTTTTCATCAATTTTTATCACTAAGACTCAGTTTAATGAATAAACCACAATATCTAATCATCCCTGCATTACTGATCAAGGATTTTCATCAAATTATCAATGGTCATGACTATACCGAATCACCCCGGTCATAATCATACCAAAAATCTATCCATCAACTGCATTTACAGTGCCATTTGAGGACTTTTTGTCACATCATTTATATTAAGCCGTGATTATACCGAATGAACTCTGGTCATAATCATACTAAGTTCATCTACGACGTAAACCAAAGATAACTTTCAACATAACATAAACATGAGGATGATGATGATGATATAAGAATTCAATAAAACAAGTTCAAGAATTATTTTATCCGGGAATTATTAACGTCCAAATTGTCAACACGATCTTTGTTTTGTAGAGTAAAATTCAAGAATGATCGTAAGAATATTTCCATGAAAAGATATCTTTGGATGAAACGCAAATATCGAGGATATTCTACTAATTTCATGGAGTATAGAAGTTAAAGTTTTAACTAATTTGGGTATAATAAAGAATGGAATAACAAAAGAAATCACCATAAATGCGATAGATCGACAGCAGGAGTTATTCCAGCAGAATAATAATAACGGAACCGGTCGGTGAAATTCACAATCGATTGCAGGATGTTCCAACAGAATAATAAATGTGGAATAATAAATGATGGAACCAGTCCCACAGATAAGCAGACACGGGATATTCGGCGAGAATAATAAAGGCGGAATAATAAAAATGGAACCAAAATCCGGTGTAAAACACACGCATGGGATGTTCAAATGAATAATAGAAGAATGTCACCAAGTATAGGGTAAACCACATTATACTGAGTTATTCCAATGAATAATAAAGAAATGGAATAATGAAGTTCTCTTTTGAATACTGAAAGAATAATATCACTTACAGTAAAAAAGACCTTTGGATATCAAAGTAGTGAAAGCACAGAATACTCTTTCTTCTTTCTCTCTATAGATTTTTCTCTATAAACTTCTCTCTATACTTTCTCTCTCAGAGTTTCAAGATTGAATTCGTAAGAAAATAATGAAGGAATGAGCTTCTATTTATAGGAAAATAGAATGCATAATAATTAATCCATTTAAGCAATCAGGATTGATTTACTTTAATCGACTATTCATATCTAAAGCAAAATCTTTTAAATAAAATATCATATATTCTATTTATATAAAAATATTTTACTACGCAAACACTATGCAACACTACGCAAAAATACTTAACACTACGCATAATAAAATATAATAAATTCTATTTATGAATAAACTTTAATAAAGTATTACATTTTATATAAAAAGATGTTTACATTTTATTACGTTAATAATATGAATAAAAACAAAACGTCATTATCATTATAATAATTCATATTATTAATTGACAATAATAATCAAACCGGTGAGTGACTTCACAGCAAGATCGATAATCAATACAGGTGTGCTCTTATGCAAACCACACGACATCGTGTACTTTTACTACTGAAAGTAGTTCAACAAAGATCAAGCAGTAAAACTTCCGCCGTTATTTCAATAAAATATTTTTGTCGTTTTTCTCAATCCGACAATAATTTTGTTAATGGGATCCACCAATGATTGAGTAGTTGTATCACGAATATTCCGCTAAACCTAATATTTCCCACCAATCGAATATAATATAACCACTTGCATACTTTGCAAAATTTATAAATACTACCCACAACTATAATATTATCTCAAATTCACACCATAATATTAAAAAATTATTTCGACAAAATTTAAATCTTTATTAATAAAATCTGGGGTCTCACACCCCTGATGCTATATAAATTTTATCTGGCCAACACGAGGTGCTGAGTTGTGGAGCATAGTCCGGTTGTGGAGTTTCGTTCATGCTATACAGCCATTTTTGAATGAAGATTGAAGAAGCAGAATGACAACATACTATCAGAAAATGAAAACAAAGGATTCTACAGTTTCATTACTCTCTTTAAGGCAGTATATATTTCTCTCCTGTTATAACTAATCAGATTAAAATAAATGAATAGCTCTATATATTATCCTGATCTTCATTGCAGTTAAATGTTGTTTTTTACATCATTAATAAGTGATGTTATGAATATATTTGGGCAAACCTTTTTGTTCTATGAAAGCAAAATGATATAGTCTTCGTTTATGCACAACAATTTCCTAGCAGATAAGACCAAGCCCCAGGGCAAGCGCAAAATATGAAGTTCAAGTAATTATCTGCCAAGTATAAACTGGCAAATAAAGTGACGGTACATTGTGAAGCAAGTTTAATAGCTTCATCTCACTAATATTTACAAATGCCAGATCTCTTTCACCTTCTAATGTATAGATCTATTGCCAAGGTTACAAATATATAAACCCATAAAAAAAAATTATCTTTACAACTAAGTTTCAACAAATCAATCCACCCTGAAACCTATCTTCACAATCGTCTGAGCTGACACATCTGCCTTCAATAACTTGAAAGAACCCTCCTTGTTAGCTTTCGGACCAAGAACAGAGGAGAGCAACATTTCAAAACCAAGAAAAATTACTTTCTTCAGCACAATAGGGTGGCGCAGGCTAACTGACCGAGCACCCTTGATTGTGACCACAGCGCCATCAGCTAAAATTACTTTCTTCAGCACACCAGCATCCACATCATGCTGTAAAATTTTAATTACTAATCAGAATTTCCCCAACAGTTATATCATATATGGAAAACAAAAAATAACAAACTTCAAGGTTAACTACACGATTTTTTAAAAGGATTACTCAAAGTCATGGAGCATTTTGCCCAACCAAGAATAAAAACAATGAATCCCTTAACATGTAAATTAATAGAATATTGCCATCTATAAAATTGAATGTTTAGGTTTATCATCTCTGATAACAGGGGGGTAAGAGTCTAAGAATACACCCATTACACATACTCCAAACTTTTAGATCTTATGGTTTAACAATCAGCAAGCTTTAATTCCTAGCGTGATTCTCATTTTGCAAGAATTTCACAAAATAAAAGAAATGAAAATGCCTCCAGCTATGCTACCTGAAAAACATATCAATTCGGTTCGTGGAACAAATACGAGAACACAGTACACTAAACAGTTCTAGAAACAAATTAGTATAAATTTGATACTTGAGAATTCAATACTAAGCCGCTATATAGAGAGTATCGGCATGTAAGAGTACTATGTTTTGGACGAAGGACCTCAAAGAAAGCAAGGTATTGCCAACCAAATTTGTGCACAACCTATCCATTTTCATCTAAATCTTATAAAGCAAAGTAAATCCTTTCCCTTTCAACGCATCTCTACAACAGAACAACGAAAGTAAATAGAAATTTTCAAAATATGGCATTTTATTTTTTTAGAACCAAACAGAGGCTTAATATAAAGTGCATTTCAACATCTAGATACAACTAACACATCTTAAAATAATCAGACTTTTGTAGCTCAAAACTCATATTTCATACGGCAGACTCAATAACACAAAGCGAATAACTTTCTGCAACAGGACCATGAAAAAAATGAAACAGCAACATCTCAACAACAGCCCAGTAACAGCAACAAAATCTCTTCAGCCCAGCAACAGCAGCAAAATCTCAACCAAAAATGACAGCTTTCCTTCACAGACATGAATTTTGGTTCGAAAGATGGGCAAAATCATGGCAGCTGAAATTCGGTTCGAAAGATGGGCAAAATCATGGCAGATGAATTTAATATAATTTTTTTTTCATTCGCTACCATTTTTTCTTCAAATCAGTACAATTTAGACTTAGAACCAAACTGAAACAAAATGGAAGCAGTGTTACCTCGTCTTCTTCAGGATCTATGATGCAAACCCTAGCTTCAAACGAGCAACTGAAAGGGGCTTTGAGAGAGAATCTGGGAAAGGGGTTTTCATATATTAAGAGAGAATCGGCAGATTGGGGATGGGTTTGAGGTGAGAGAATCGGAAGATTGGGGATGGCTTTGAGAGAATCGGGGATGGATTTGAGGTGAGAGAGGAAACAGGTGATTTCAGTTCTTAAGTCTAAATTGTACGAATTTCAATTCTAAGGTACCCATTTTCAATTTTATGACCCGCTTTTGACCCGCGTGTCTTTGGTCCGTTTGGTGGTCCGTTTAATTAGTCCGCTTGAGATCTTGGCTGTATATATATATATATATAAGATTTTTTTTTTAATATTAAAAATAGGACTCTCTTTATTACGTACATTAGCGGCGGGAATTGTAAAGAAAGTGGACAAACGTATTATTATGTTTGGACCTTTATGGTCTTTTATTAACTGAACTGGAGTCTATTCTAGCTCCATTGAAAACTTGTTAAAAGCCCATTCTGGGCTCAAAATATTATCCAAATGTGGATAGCCCAAGCAAGGCCCGAGTTCCCGAGCAATTACCGTACAATGCGAAAATTAGCTGCCTAAAAATTGGCACTATAAATTTTCAAAACCCAGTAGAGAGTATCGTGAAGGACGCCGAAAATGGCGAAAGACAGAAACAAATCTTCCGAAGAAGAAAAACAAAATGGAGCTTCTTCTAAGAAAGTACACAAATCCAGAAGGAAAATAAATGCTGGTGGTGATGATTATGAATCCCAATCCGAGTCAGGTTCCGGATCCGATGACGGAAGCAAACACATCAGTAGAAGCTCGAGGAAGAGAAGCCGAAGCTCCAAGAACAGATCACGAAGAAAGTACAGCGACGATGATGATTCGAATTCCTCCTCTACTGATGACTATTCAAATTCGGAGTCGGGGAGTTCGGAGTATTCGGAGGAGGAGGGTGAGAGCGAATCGGAGGAAGAGAGAAGGCGGAGGAAGAGGAGAGAGAGAAAGAAGAGAGAAGAGAGAGAAAAGGAGAAGGAACGGAGGCGGAGGAGAGAGAAAGAGAAGAAGAGGAGGAAGAGAGAGAAGTCTGATGACGGTAGCTCTAAGAAGAAGAAGAAGAAAAAGAAGGATAAGAAGAAAGAGAAAGATAAGGGAAAGATGGGAGCTGTTACCAATTCCTGGGGAAAGTATGGGATTATTAGAGAAACTGATATGTGGTAAGCTCTTCTTTTCAATCTGTTAGGGTTTTTGGTTTGGTTGCTGATAAACTTTAGGAAAAGGAAAAGAACTGAATTAGCTTTTAAGTTGGGATTTTTGTTTTATTGTTCATCAGAATTCAACTCTACTTTTTTTGTGTGTGAAAGTAATTGAGCTCGACTTAAGTAAATAGCTGGTAAACTCAAAAGCTAAGAGGATAGATTTAGCATTACTTATAAAGAGAAGATAAAACTTGACACATTCAGCAATAACTAAAATCAATACGACACGTTCAGCAATTTTGGTTGGTTTTCTGTTTCTCAAGTGGTTCTACAGGGAAGTTGTGTGTGTTGGTTTTAAGGTGAGTATTAAGCACATGAAGGTTGCGTTTTTCTATCTCCCAGTTAGCAACTCAAAACTCATGTTGATAATTTTATAAGAAATTGTGCTAGTTCTGCTGTCTGTTGTAGTTTGAGTAAATATGCTACATTAACAGACAATACATTTTGCTTTATTACCGGGTATTATCGTTCCTAATCATGGTACCACAACTTAGATGCCTTGTGCACTCTGTCGTGATTGGGTATTGTTTTCATTAACAAAGAAGTAGATTCCTTGAAACTTATTATGGTCTATATATTGTAAATAGATCTATTTATCTCCTTTCACTGGGAATGACCTGTGTTTGTAGGAATAAGCGACCAGAGTTCACTGCATGGTTGCAAGAAGTGAAACAGGTATTATTGCCATTTGCACTCTTTTGCTACCATTTGCTAGACCCTCAGTTCTTGAATTTATGATTTGTTTAATAAAGTTTTCTGATCGAGTCCCTCTTTTCATTTTGTTAATTTGACTCTACACTGAAATTCAATTCAATGAAAAGCAGACCCCGTAGAAGCAAGCCTGAGCCAACTCAATGAAGACTTCTCAAACACCCTCTAGCCAGATCACAGAATGATACAGAACATAAAATTCGTGCTCAACCAACCCGTCTCAAACTCTCAATCCATCAACAGACTTTTAAGATTATTGAATCTAGTTGAGTAATAGATTTAAACTCTCCTTGCTAAGGTTCTCATTGAATGAGTTGAGCTTATTCCTATTTGTTTGAACTCGGGTTTCATTTAGTTCGCAAGTCGAGCTTGAGCTCTTATTGAGCTCATATACCAAATTTATAATTCGTGTATAGGATTGTAAATATATCCCCCTTTGTCCCAAAAGTATTTACCTGGTTTCTATTTTGGGAACTTGTATCAAGTTGAGCATGGGCTCTTATCGAGTATATATAATACATTTGAATTTGGGCATATTTTGTATATAAATTGTACTCAGCTCAGTCTCAAAAAAAGTAACATGGTTTCTAGGGGATATCTCAAAATTAAGGTTTTCTTTAATAAATATCTTTATAGAAAGAATGTCCCAAAATAAGTGACTTGATTTATATACCCATGGGCCATTGGCAACTAATGTTATTTGGTCATGTTATCCTTGTTTGAAAAGCTAAAAATAATTGGAGTGTACCCCATAATTCCTCCTCAGTGCTTTGCTTTAAAGGGCATAACATGAAGGAAGCTTTTAATCTTGGTCAAATATCCACTTTCTGAAACTACGTGCCACGCAAACCAAGCCACTTTGGGACTGGGAAAGTATAAAACTTGTACGTAATCTGTACCTAATCAAGCTTATATACACTTCATTGAGTTTGATTCTGTTTAATGATCGAGCCTCAAATTAAACTCAGCTCATTTAGTTCACCAGTCGAGTCAGACTGATGTTCGCTTGTGAGTTGCCCCTGTTCGTTTACTTCCCTGGATAAAGAGCTAACTGGATTCACCAATTTTCATTTGATCATCAAGTATTATAATGAGTATTTCCTCTGTCAATCATTTATCAAGGGTTTTGCTAATGGTCTTGATAACATTCTATTCAGAAAAAGTTTTTTCACTATCTTTTATTAACAGGTGAACCTGGAAAGTCTGCCTAACTGGGAAGAGAAGCAAATGTTTAAACAGTAAGTATATAAACTGGTTGATTGTTTAAAGTACTATGCAAAGGCCATAAGTGGAATGTGATGAAATGTGTTGTTGTGAAGTCCTATATATTTTTCGTTTTCTTCATTATCTTTACTTTATTCGAGCACAGGCTATGCTTCTTGAATAATCTGATATTAAAATGTTTTCCAGATTCATGGAGGACCATAATACAGCAACCTTTCCTTCTAAAAAGTAAGGGTCGAAACTTTTTATGTATTTATTCCTTTTGTATTGTGATTTAATTTAGTTTTAATAGATTTAGGCATTATCTCTAGTTTTTCTCCAGTGTTGTATTGTTTTACAATCCTTCTCTTTCTACTTCAGCTTTAGTATGGATTCATTATCAGTCTATCCCCCATAGATGTTGTTTGAGTGGGAGTGGGGGGGGGGTTGATTTGGGTTGTTTTATTGTGCTTTTTGTTAGAATATGTCATTTCAATTATTGAAAGATGAATTACTTATATAGATGAAAGTAGGACCACATAGATACGACCATGCAGCTATTTCAGTATTTCCTGTAGTAGTAGTGCTTGAACTCTTTATTTCATTGCTATCTTGAAACTCAATTTTTTGGGAACAGGATCCTCTTCATTTCAATTTGAAAGGGAGAGTCTCTATTTAAAGGTGTAGATTTAAAGTTATTAGATTTAAGGTTTAGAAGTTGCCACCTCATTTAAAAGTCACTAATTTCTAACCACCTCATTTAAAAATCACTAACCTAACTCTAGTCACTTTATTTAAAAGTGACTAACATAACTCTAGCCATTAATTTAATATAACATTAATATTATTATTATTATTATTATTATTATTATTATTATTATTATTATTATTATTATTATTATGAACACTTTGTTATATCCTTCATTGGTTTTTTTAATAATTGTTTAATTAATAATAATAATAATAATATTTTATTATTATTATTATTATTATTATTATTATAATAAAAATTTTAACAAATTATTATTATTATTTATATTAAAATAAATAATAATAACAATAATTTTAAATAATAATAATAATTTGTTAAACAATTTTATTATAATAATAATATTATTATTATTATTAATAAAATAATAATTATTAAAAAACAATGAGAGACATAACAAAGTGCTCATAATAATAATAATAATAATATATTAGTGTTATATTAAATTAATTGCTAGAGTTAGGTTAGTGACTTTTAAATGAAGTGACTAGAGTTAGGTTAATGGGTTTTAAATGAGGTGGTTAGAGTTAAGTTAATGACTTTTAAATGAGGTGGCAACTTTTAGACTTTAAATCTAATAACTTTAAATCTAGACTTTTAAATGGAGACTCTCCATTTCAAATTGAAATGAAGAGGATCCTGATCCCAATTTTTTATATTTTGGTAAGCAATATAAAGATCATTTTCTTAAATCAATATCTATACATCTAATAGGTCCCTTTTTTGTAATCTTTGTAAAAATCTATAACTTTGGTGTCCATCATTTCAGGGGTAAATTCCTGCAAACTATGAAGAAGATATAACACTACACTATTTAGAAATTTGTTCCTCTTCCCCAATTCTTAGTTATTGTAAGAATGACCTCTGGTGGAGACATTAGGGATTAACTTTTGCACACATGCTTTCTTTCTGGTGCCGTAATTTTGTCGTCGTATCTTTTTCGCACAAGCAATGTAACAGGTGACAAAAGGTTTACTTAAGTATTCATTGGTTGCAGATATTATGACCTTGATTCTTACCACAGACGTCAGATAGAAAAGGAAATGAAAAAAGGTTTCAAAAAGGTCCTGGACTCGGAGCGTACTGTATTTAATGATGAAGAACAACGACGGTATGTACTGAATTTGTTTTTTTTAGTATTAGAATAAGCTTCATTTCTTTTCTTCCTTCCTATTACTAAGATTTCTCTTACAAGTCAAATCTACTCAAAATGTGAGCCATATGAAATGTATAATATCTAGTTGAGTGCTAGTTCCTTGTTTATCCTTGAGAAAATGCCAGTTCATTGGTCTACATTTTAGTAATGAATGGAGGTGTTTAACAGTGTGAATTTAACTTTTCTACCATATTTCCATTTGGTTCATTATATGAAATCATAAGAATTTACAATTTTTGCGCTGTATTTGGACCATTGGTTTTCAAAAGCAGACGACCATTTGATCCATTCCTATGTCGAAGTTACTTTAAAAAAATGCATGAAATAAAGGATTACATCTGACCTCAATTACTATTATTTAATACTAATATAACTTCAGCATTATCACTATCTAACTTCAATATATCTTCTCCGAAAAAAGAGTCCTACTTAATGTTACTCTGATTGTCTTGTGTGTGTGTGTGTGTCTATGGACAGAGGGAGTAAAATTAATTATTGCCTCAGGTATTATGTAACACCCCAGTCCCACATCGAAAGATAGGGAAAATTTGTCATATATAATAAGGAATCAAGTAACTACCAATAGTATTTTCAAGTCATGACCTTTTGGGAGCCTATAGTGGGCTAAGATGACCCAAGAAGATACTATTGGGCTAGTAGTTTGAGGCCTTATTTTGATGGATTTGATTCGATTCGGACTTGGGATTTGACCCGAGATTTGTTCCGGACTCAGGATTTGACCCGGGTTGTTTCATATGGTATCAAAGCCGACTCTCGAAAGCTCGGGTCGGGTCATCCGATCGGGTTGTCGGAGGTGGGGACACGAAGGCTGGTGGTATTATCCCACAATGGAGAGATGGAGGTCCGGAGGTGGGGACACGAAGCCAGCCGGTATTATCCCACAATGGCTAGAGAGGCAAAGATCTTTAGTGTGTGTGATCGGTTCTGACGGGGACGTCAGAAATTTAAGTGAGAGAGTTTGTAACATCCCAGTCCCACATCGAAAGATAGGGGAAAAATTTGTCTGTATATGAGGAATTAAGTAACTACCAATAGTACCTTCAAGTCATGACCTTTTGGGAGCCTATGGTGGGCTAAGATGACCCAAGAAGATATTATTGGGCTAGTAATTTGAGGCCTTATTTTGATGAATTTGATTCGATTCGGACTTGGGATTTGATCCGAGATTTGTTCCGGACTCGGGATTTGACCCGGGTTGTTTCATATTACTTTGGAGTTTTGTTTCTTACAAGTAGATGGTTTCTTGTCTTATATAATACGAGTGTCAGTGAAAATAATCTTCTTTAAATGTTTCTGAACACTGATGAAGATAGTTGAACCAAATGCGTCACTTGGTGGATACTCCATGTATTATAATTCTATACTTGCAGGTTATATTAATACTTGTGTTTTTCTTTTCCAGGCTAGAACTGCAGCGGGAACGTGAACGACAAAAGGAAGAACAGGTGGAAGCACTAAAGCGTTCTATGCAGAGTGGACAGGTACATTTTGCTTAAATTCCAGCATTTTTCTTCTTGTTACATTAAAGACTGCTTCGCATCATCGCTGTTCTGTATGAATTCCTAGGCACAAGCAATGAAAGAGCAAGCTCAGCTCAGGGAAGAGATGGCCTATCAGTACAAGCTTGGCAACTTTGAGGTGAAAATAGAGACGGTTATACGTCACTAGGGTGAATTAGCTATAATTTTCTGTCAAATTTGTTAACCCATTTTTTTGCTATAAATCTTCAGGCTGCAGCTGCTATTCAGAGAAGGTTAGACCCAGATGTTCCTATGTAAATGGGTTTATTGTATCTTGGTATTGAAGTTGAAAACTTTTATGTACTACACATTACACATCTGCCTATTAAGGTGCATATGCATCTCTCTGAGCTTCTGGCCAATGTTGTCAGTTTTGCGGATCTATATACTTGGGTGTATTGAGTTTGATTATGATTATGATTATGATTATGATTATTAGATTTAACAGTAATGATGCTAACAGTTCTCCTCGGCTTATAAGGAGTGTCAATATCATCATCCTTTTCTGAGGGAGGGAGGACAATATATGGGACCATTGCCTAGTAACTGGATACGTGAATTGCTTGCATAACAACATCCTGTTGCCCCATGCTATAATCTAATATGCAAACCAATTCCTAAATCTTCTTTGGATGTGGAGTGATCGCGGAAAAGGGAGCACAAACAATCAGAATTACTTTCATTGCTGTTATGGAGTAAATCATCCCAAGTGATCTACACTCTTTTGCTTAGAAGACTGCAACTTTGTTGCAAAGGAAGGGTGAGAAATACTAAGAGATAATCACCGTTTGGACACGCTGAAGATAGATTTTAAAGGCGGCAAGCAGAATATAGAATATTAGTTGTCTCCCGTGCCTCCGACACTGTATGGACGGTGGGATTTATCTTAAACTTTGGATCCAGATGATTTATTGGTTTTACATGCTATGATCGTTGACGATCATCTGAGATAATACCCATATTCAGGAGGCTGCTGGCTGCTGCTGCTTGTTAGCTTCCACGGCTGATTCGGAACGGAAGTAATTTTAAAAACTAATCAACGACGGAATCTTGAATTCTCAAGCGACCTCATATAGAAAGAAAGCAGACTAAAAAACTGATAAGAATTCTCAATTCGATTATAATGTCTGAATAAATTACAACCTAAACATCCTTTAAATACTACTAAAATAGTAATAAAATTACTAGAAATCAAATAAGTTCTGAAAAGGAAAAATATATATGGGAATGATCCATAACAAGCGTTTGCCGGCAACAAGAGGGAGTTGAGGCAAGGAAAAAATGTCTAAAATACCCCACCTTAGTTAGATTTAGATATTTTCAATATACAAAATAGTTGTATAAATAATTTTTTAAGTAATAAAAACAAAATTATCAACTATATATAATGTATTTATTTCTATAAATATTAAAATTTAAAATTATTAAGTATATTTAATGTATTTATTTGTATGAATAATTACATTGAATAATTATTAAAATGTAAATACATTAAAAAATTATTACTTAAGAAATTATTCATACAAATAAATAATTGAATATAATTAATAAATTTAAATTTTAATATTTATAAAAATTATTTATAGGAGTTTTATTTTTTTCAAAAATGAGTAAAATATCATAATATAATTATTATTTTAAAATAATTATTATATTTTAAAATATTAAAAATAATTATTATATTTTAAAATTTAGGGTTGAGTCAAAATGAGCCGGTTAAGGTCAAATTGAGTGGGAGGAATGAAAATGCCAAAAAAATGTCATCTTACTTTTTTGTTTTTTACTCAAAGATTGTGCTTAAACTCCTTAACTGGCTTGTAATAAATTAATGATGAAAAAGAAATGAACATCTAACTGATGCCTTGTTAACAATGTCATTAATTATTAGCAATTGAGCGATCCTGTTAGTGTCTGTGAGCATCTAGACTTTGGACAATTGTTTTCCTGGAGAGATGGATTCATTTAATTTCGCTCAGCATCTCAATTTTTTCGTTGTTATTCTTGTTCCTAAATTACGAACTGACATCTAAGGAAACTAGTATGAAAGCATGCTTGTTCCTAAGTTATGTACTGACATCTAAGGAAACTAGTATGAAAGCATGCTTGCTTGAACATGGTTATGTGAAGATCGAGACATAACTTGGAAAAACCATCACTTGTCATTCGTATCTAACCATAAAGAGGACATTTAGTAGCCGTGAATAACTGAATATAACATACTTGTATATTTGTACGTCATGCAGTTTGCTTTTCTTTGCAAATTTTGATATCCTATGGGTGTTAAGAGTTTATGATCATTTCACATATTATTTTTATGCAGGCATGCTGGGGTCTGGGCTATGTTTTTGCTACCCTTTTCTTTGTAGTTGTGGAGATGTCGATCATACTATCATCCTATCATTCTGCCAGGATTCTGAAGAGCACCAAGGAACGTAGAATTATTTCGGACATGAATCCAATATGTCCAGTGAAAATCATAATTCATATTGTAGAATTGTAGAATTATTCTGACTGGAAATTAACATGAATCCAATATGTCCAGTGAAAATCATAATTTGAGACGTGACATGACATGAATATGCATGCGCAGGCAAATCAGCTGTGATGTGGTTAAATGAACATTCTGATGTGATGACATTACAATACTTATTTTAATTGGAATAAGAATAGTTGGATACATTTCGATGCTAATATTTCAACTTAAATTTTAAAAGTTAATAACCATCTTATAATTTAAAATAATATAATATTATTTAAGATATATATATATATATATGTGTGTGTGTGTGTGTGTGTGTGTGTGTGTGTGTGTGTTATTTAAGAATGTACTATTTAGTACCAAAAGGGCATTCATGAATCAAGACCAAATTTGTACTTTTCAACTGGCATACAGCAGTTTTAGTTCCTTTTTTGCCTTACCTCCTCTTAATTGTAATTTCTTTAATTTATGCACAGGAACAGGACCACAAACATATTGCCAGATCCAATCTCTCATAGATGTATGGGCCACCTTATTCCTATATATATATATATATAGACTACAGTACGTATAGTATACTTTGATAAAAGAACATGTGTCATAGCACTATCAGTACTTACATAGAGCTAAATTAACACACAAAAATAGAGAAGAGAAGAGAAGCTACTGCTTATGTAATGAAACTATATAAAGTGAAACCATTTGCAATTGTAAATAATAAATGGAGAAGAAAAGGAAGGGGCAAAAGGGCACCTTCACTACTGAGTACTGAGTAGTAATGTTTACTTACCTTCTGGCTTCTACCATATATATTTTCCTATATAAAATGAATTCGGCTGCTACCATGAAATTCAAAACTTGTCAATAATTTGCATGCCAACGCCATTAATTAAAATGAAACAATATTTTTTTGGTGGCAAAGCCAACGCCATTAATTAAATCTTTATTTAGAATTTGAAAACAGATGAATTTATGCGCCTCGGTATAAATTTTCATTTAGAATATGAAAATCAAGGTTTCAAAAATAAATAATTAACGGAAACAGTTAGTCAGAAGACGGGACTGGGAGGTAGGAAGCTAAGCTAAGCTAATTTGTGTATACAAATGCAGGCAGAACAATTTACTGATTTATGATTTGACATGCAATGCAAGGTTCATGACTCCGAAATAAAGTGTGATTTGCCTTGCCCTCTTTGCATGTCTGCGCAAAGCTAATAAAATGACGCATCTTCATTTTATTATTGCAGTATATATGTATATAAATACCCAGCGGCTAGCTCTCATGGTTCAGAACTGCATGCGCAATTAATTAAGCAGTGAAAATGGCTTCTTCATCATCATCGCCAAAATTTGTTTCTATTTGGTTCTTGGTTTTAATATGCTTGGGTGTTGGCTCTGCTAATAGAGTCCTGCTGGACGCCACAGATTCTGTCAAACACCAAGATACGGAACTTGTAACAACATTGTCAGCTGGTGGGGGAGGCGGTGGAGGTGGTGGTAATTCAAGTGATGGAATTTCTGGAGGTTATGGTGGCGGCAGCGGCGGAGGTTCTGTCGACGGCAGCTGTGGGGACTGTGGGGGAAGCTGTGGCGGAGGTAGCGGTGGTGGCGGCGGCAGCAGTGGTAGCTGTGGCGGAGGTAGCGGCTGCGGTGGAGGCAGCAATGGCGGCAGCGGTGGAGGTTTTGGTGGCATCTGCGGTGGGGGCTGTGGGGGAAGCGGTGGAGGTTATGTTGGCGGCTGTGGCGGAGGCAGCGGTGGAGGCAGTGGTGGCAGCTGCGGTGCGTGCGGTGGGGGCAGTCTAGGAGGAAATGGTGGTGGCGGCGGAGGCAGTGAGGGTAGTGATGGTGGAGGCAGTGGTTATGGTGGCGGCTGCAGTGGCGGCAGTGGTAGTTACGGTGGTGGTGTTGGTGGCAGCAGCTGTGGCGGAGGCATCGGTGGTGGCGGCAGCGGTGGAGGCGGTGGTGGCAGCAGCGGTGGAGGCAGTGGTGGCAGCTGCGGTGCGTGCGGTGGGGGCAGTCTAGGAGGAAGTGGTGGTGGCGGCGGAAGTGGGGGTAGTGATGGTGGAGGCAGTGGTTATGGTGGCGGCTGCAGTGGGAGCAGTGGTGGCGGCTGTGGTGGGGGCAGCAGTGGTAGTTACGGTGGGGGTGTTGGTGGCAGTACTTGTGGTGGTTGTGGTTGGGGATTCGGGGTAGGAAGTAGTGGGCCTGCTTGCAGTCTAGTAGGAGGCCAGGGGTGCTGTTCTGGTGTAGCCTGTTGTGTGCCCAATAATCCAGGGTACGGTTGTGGAAATGGTGGCTATTATTGCACTCCGGTTGGAAACTGCGGTGGTGGTCCTCCTCCTAATTGCCCCATTTGTATGCCTCCACCAAATCCTTGTTGCCCAACCCATGCTGATACCTCCTCCGAAACCAATGCTCAGGAGAAGCAAGATGGCGAGCCCAACAAAAAGAAGGAAGATGTTGCTGAGCTTGAAAAGCAGAAGCAGCAGGATGGCGCTGAGCTTGACACTGACAACCACTTAACCCATGCTGCCACCACCGATGGAGGAAACTGAATATGCTCCTTCCTTCCTTCCTTCCTAGTCAGTCCAAGGATGATCCTACTAGAATGAGTTCGTCTTAGGTTACTTCCTATAAAAGCTTCAACTGGAGAGAGAAAATATAAAAAAAAAAACAAATTACTCTCTACTCACCCCAATCCTATCCCTTTCTAATGTAGATTACACAGAAGAATACAAATATGCTTTATATTGAGTTAATAATACATACTCACGACATGATTTTAAAGTTTTGCTCTCTCTTCCTTGGGCTACTATGTTTCAGACTTTCAGTTAGCCATGTCTGCCCATAGATACAATATCAATTTGAAAGGTTGACCTAATCTCTGCTTATTTTCAACTCAACCCAGTTACCAGTTACCAGTAATTCAAATATTCCACCATGACTTTAGGTAGCCACCAGCAACATGATAAAGTAAATGTATTAAATAATTTTTTCTTGCAAGTTCACGCTAGTTTGTCAAATAAAAAGTTAAATATTCACGGACTTGAGAAAAGCTAGAGTGGTGCGACTTTGGTAGAGACGTCAGACGAGAGATGATGAAACTAAAAGCTCTAGAGAGTAGAAACTTTACTTTTGACAATCTAGAGTTAACTACACCAAAAGATTGTATGCCAATTTCGTTGTTCGTTCTATAAAGTATGTTACAGCCCAAACCTACACGTGTAACAGAACTTCAATTTCTCAACATTAAATCACGATCAGTTTTTTTTTTGGTTTTCATTCACTTCTGACCGGCATAAAAGAGGATCTCGTGATACCTTCAGGTTGAGAAATTGGCAAAGTTGTAGAAGAAATGGAAGCGGAGGGTCGAAGAAGAGGAGTACCAACCCGACTTGAAGTTTCACTAGCAACGGGTGACTGATCAATTGTTATAAAAGTAGGGGGCTGTAACTCAATTTCAATGCCTGCATCTGAAGCAGCTCGTGGACTATCAACCACCTGGTCCTTGTATTCCTCAACTGACAATACTGTGCTTGTGTCCGTGTGTACAGTTGAATCATCTGCAAAAAGCCCATGCCTTCTCCTTCTCCGAGCATCCTTCCCCCATCCATGGATTGTCTCTCTTATTCTCTGTGGAATTAGAGCTGCTTTGTAGCTTGTTCCCATCTGAAAATAAAAACCATATTATTTTTGTTTTTTTAGAAATGGATATTATGTCACTTTATTATGACATTGCTCATGAAATTTGAAAGCTACAAATACACTACAACTCAAGAAATTCTTCAAGTTTTTCAATCTAAAAATGAGGCAGAATTCTGGTACATTGAAATAATAAAGTTTTTCTACATTGGCTGAAGCAAATCAAGCAATTCATTTTATAATTCTTAATTGGTTGTATTGCAATCCATCATATATAACACCTAGTAAAACATATAAACACTGTCAATATAAGATGGTTTTGAGATCTTAACTTTTACTTCCCTCAGCAGCTATTAATGGTAATACAAAAGTATTCCATGTGGATTTGTGCATATAGAAGCATAGCCGATTATATAAGCTGAGAACAGACACACTAGATGAGTGACCTCACAGTAGCACTTAAATTCCCACAAATGTGAAGGACAGACAGGAAATATATAGGAACTTTCATATTGAAAATCTTACATTTAAAGCCTATTTTATTTTATTTTATTTTTAACAAAAAGTTGCACCAACACAAACAATTCAGATGAGCTCTTCAAGTTAACCAAGGTCATATCCACAGTTCCAACAAGCGGACACTAGATAGAATTTTAAATCTTGTTCATTGTTGGGAATAAATTTCATTTCGGATTTTTGCGCTTCTCGTGACAATCATGTGGGTGTTGCCAAAATTGAAAGTGACACTTTTGGAAAGCTTATGAGGGTGCGAAGGTTGGTAGGGGGTTGAGAATGAGGTGGTGAAGATACTTCACTGTATTTACTATTTGGTGGATTATTTGGTAGGAAAGGAATGGTAGATGCTTTGAAGGAAACAAAGAGATCTTTGATCAAATCTAGTTCCTGTTCTCGTCTTTGATATTTTTTTTGGCTTAATGATGATTATCCAAGGTCCATTGTTCTTTCAATGGAGTTTTTGGAGGAATTCTGTGAAGGGAGCCTTTATGTAATTATTTTTTGGGAGCTCCAGTATTTTGTATAGCCCTTTGGTGGTGGCCTTGGGAGGGGGGTTTTGTTCTCTTTAGTCTTTTGTATACAACATTTGTACATGGGCATCACCCCCTTTTGGTGAATGTCAATAAATTTTATTACTTATCAAAAAATCATTTGAGTTTACCTCCTCTTTTGAAAGAATCATACCTGAGTGACTAGTGCATATAGCGGCAAGGTGCTATAACTGCAGAGGAATTGCCCAGCAAACCTAGGAGACAGAAACTATAGTATGAGCCCACAATATATCAGGTATGTAGTTCATGTAGTTAATTTTAATAGGTAACAATATGGATTTGAAAAAAGTAGTAGAATGTTATGTATACCCCAAAATAAGCCGCAGATACATGAGCATATGGTTCTTGATAAAACAAGAATTGTACCCGAATTGCCACTGTAATGAACATAGCTTAGATAAAATTCATCGATCCTATATTATAACAAATAAAAGACACAATACACAATTTTTCTCCGGTGCTTTAAAAATATTTCATATATACAGCGCTCCGCAACATCAGTTTAGTCTGAGTCACAATAATTTCTAACTTACTTCTTGAATTGAACCATGAAAAGTTAATCGGTCATCATCTTCGTTTGACTTACCAATAAAGAAATCTTCTTTTCATCCAAAAAAACTTATCTTGACATTAGTATAATGCTAGTCTAGTAATTAGTAAAAAGAGTGGGTAGTTAAGTCCAAAATTAAATGAGAGTGATGTAGTAATGGACAAGGAAATACCCAGAACCAAAAGAAAGAAGCCAGCTCAAATGCATTCTGCAGAAAAGATGAATAACATGAGAGAAAGATGAATATTTAGTATGTAATGGAATCACTAAAGATCATCACAGTGGAACAAACAAATAAAATGCATCTTTCAGAAATTGCATCACGTCAATCATAGCCAACCTGGAAAAGGATAAAATGGATCATGGTCAACAAAAATTCAGGCTTCTTAAACCAAAAAAGTTCATCTCGAGGTTTTAACTTTGTTCCAGTTAAGAATCCAGTTATTCCAGCACTCTCCAATGCCAAGGTCGCAATAACATGTTGCAGTTTTGTGCCCACAAGTAGAACCAGCTGCACACCAACACAAGGTAATGATAGAGGATACAAAATTTAAGAGTATAGCAGGACATGAGATTTGGTTTGGCATCATCCCCCCACTCAAAAAAAAAAGAATAGGAATTTAGAAAGGAAATTAAAAAAAACGTATTGATTGAACTCTCTTTCCAAGTGTTCAGAAATACAAGGTTCGTCTGAACAGCTTTCTAATATACTGTATTATCACCTTCCCTAATCATTAAGAGAAAATGCATTCCTAGACAAATTCCTTCCCACCAATTTCTAGTTTCAAATATATTATGCAGGAACTTAGCTAGGTCCATAATTTTGCCTAGTCAGATATCAGAGTGTCTTTTGATTCATCCCTCTGCTACCACCAAAGATAGCTCTAACTTAACCATATGAGAATAAGAACTTACAGTAATGGGAATTATAGCTATCCAGAAATAGAGATTAGACCCTGCAAGTGACATGCGATGTGATCAGCATGCAGATGTCCAAAAAGCTCAAGACTTGGGAAAGGGGTATAAAAGCACATAATGTTCATATAGAAAGTCCATAACAAGTCAAAATAAGGATAAAAACAATTTCTTTATAGCCTTGTGTTGGTGATAACGTGCCATACCTTTCACATTAAACAGCATAAAGGCCACAACAAATCCCCAGAGTGGGGCACTGCAAATAATTCCACAAACGGGAGTTTAGCCAAGTACTACTAAAAGCACAAGTATTGATAAACCAGTGTGATAGTATGCACTTAAAAATTGCCAGTTTCTAGAAACAGCAGAAAACATAGTCCAGGCTGCAGTAGCAACACTTTCTTTTTTTGTGGTTGCTGCTGCCATGGGGCCAGGGAGGAGCAAATTAGAGTGAGGAAGTAAAACTCAATGAGAACAGTAGACAAATGGAACATGATATAAATGCAAAAGATTAGAAGTGATAACGTCCAATATATTAGTCATGACATTGAGCAAACAAAAGAGAGAACAAAAGCGTATAAATGATATATAAGGTGTACATAGTGGCTTAAATGTTGTATTTAGAATGATCAGATATGCTTGCTGAGTTTGTTTCTTACCTTACACCAACTATCCTTTGGAATTCTTCTTCCATAGAGCGAATCATATAGCTGTGAAAATCATATTTTGATGTAAGGTTGTGGTTCTGTCATGAATAAGAAGGAAAAAAAAAATGTAAACAGATTTTAAATAGCAGCCACAATGTACTACCTATTACAAGAAGAAAGGTAGGTGAAAATGAAATGCCACAATAACAAAGCATTTACAAAGGTACCATATTCTGAGTTCATTGAATCTAACTGGTAAAAACACATTCTTATTTGACAACTCCATGGAAGGACCTGAACTCACAATTGTCCACAAAGGTATATATCGATCCAACTACAGATACTTCCTCTGTCCCAATTTGAATGTTGTGGTTTGCGGGCAGCGTTTTCGCCACATTTTAAGATGGTTATACTTTAAATAAAATATTATATTTTCAGTATATTTGAATATTATATTCCAAACTATATTCAAATATGTATAAAAATATAATTTATAAATGTGTTTCAACATCTTAAAGTATGTGCACATCACATCCCAAAAACTACGACAACCAAATTGGGACACAGAGAGTAACATAAAACAATGACACATTTCAAATATGGTGCATATGGTGAGAAATGAATGCATGGATTATCACATAATATGATGAATACAAGACCTTATATCATTTTTCCCCCATCACCATATACAGAGAGAATAGGAAAATAAACTTAAACATCTGTTTCTTTACATAACTCAGGAGAAGAGTGATGAAACTTACAAGTAATAGGAATACTATTTCAACTCAACTCAACAACACTTTTATTCTAACGTAGATGGGTAAGCTGCAAATGAATCAAATGTGTAAGAATAAGTGTGCAAAGGCAAGGAGGAAAAGAGCGATAATTAAAATAAAATAATAAAAATAGATGGAAATATATACTCCCTCCGTCCCCAAAAGGATGAGCAAAATACAATTTGCACAAATATTAAGAAAAGTAAAAGTAGAGGAAAGAGTAAAAAAGTAAAAAAGTTCCAAATTTATCATTAGCGACCTTACAAGATTATATAAAATGATGAGTACTTTTACTTTTTTATACTAATGGACCCCACTAAATAACTTAGTTACCCTTCACTTTATGTACTTTATGTCATCATTTAAATTTGTATCTTTAGTCATCCTTTTGGAGATGGAGGGACATCCTTTTGGAGATGGAGGGAGTAAAATAAAATGACACTCACATATGACATATATACATACACATCATTTATAGTACTAGAATCATAGTAGCAAGTATGTGATCCTCAAAGCACATTGGCAATAGCCAGTTTCTATGTCGTGTGACCTCTACAGATAATGTCGTCATCCCATGTTTCCCACTATATAATAGTTTTGTGTTGACAAGGATATGAAAGTTAACTCAACCCTACAATACCTTTTATCTTAAACTAGATGGACTAGGCTGAAAACGATTCTCTTATGTAAGCATAAAAGTAGAAAGGCAATAACAAAACAAAAAAAGATTAAAAAAATTAATAACAAAAGAGTTAAATAAATAATTTAAAATAAAAGATTAGAAATACATGGAGACAATTAAAAATAAAATGACGTACTAGACGTAATGGTAAAATGCTCATTTGTTGAATGCTTGATCATGGGTTCAAGTCTTGGAAACAGCCTCTCAAAATAGAAGTAAGGTTGTGAACATCTAACCCTCTCATTTCTTTCCGCAAATGTTTTTAGTAATAGTAAATGTAAGTGATTATTTGAAATAGAAACTGTCATAGTTGAATGTAGTGCAACTCTTTTAAGTAATTTCTTTGTTCTGCCTCTTCCCCCAAAAAGGTCATGACATTACAACAATCTGTAGTATCACATATACGTAGAGAGCAAAGGATGCAAAATTAACTTTCAGTAGATCTAGAAATAAAGGGTGCATAGAGGTTTAGAGATATAATACACAGATAGAAAAGAAATTACCGATAAAACTATGAAAAATATGTAGGTTTTCCAAAGTACAACCGTGTAGGTTCAGAAATGAAACATAAGGTAGCAGATTCTCGCATAGCACAATGTTGCATACCATAATGAAGCCCTTACGTAGTGTGAGGTAATCTACACGGACAACCGAACGCCCAAATTGCCGAAAGAAACAAATCTGTATGCAGAAATAATAGTACTACTGTAAACATATACTGGTTCACATTCCTTCATGAAAGGTATAAAAAGGAAAGCAATTATCATTCACGGGTAAAGAAATACCACAAAACAGCAGGCAGTACTAACTACTAAATAAAGTTGAAATCAAGTGAGATAATAGCTAGGCATAAGAGAGGAGGTATGCAACCTATGCCACTTGGAGTGATGGCTTCTATCTGGCATCCTAAGACAAATATACTCCCTCTTCCAAAATTAGAGATACATTTTTCTTTTTAGTCCGTTCCAAAATTAGAGATACATTTTTTTTAGTTTGTTCCAAAATTTGAGATACGTTTCTATTTTGGACTATAAAGTGAAATGATGTTTCTATTTTGCCATTATTTTATCTAGCATTGCAACACTCTTATTAACTCATCAAGGGCTGCAACAAGGGTATAAATGAATCCTATTGAATTAGCAACAAGGAGACAAATTTAAAAGTAAGAACTCTTGGACATTGTTCAAGTCTATCCATCATGATTGAAAGTTAGAGATGGCTGGTTCGTGCTTGGGTTTGGTTGCGAGGTGTGTCTATCCACTAATCTGGAGGATACATTGAGAAGGAAGGGATGTATTAGTGGTACTCTTACCATCAAACATTTATATCTAGATCCTACATGCCGTTTACAAACTCTGTGCAATAAAACCCAAAACAACCCTTTCCCTACAGTTTAGCCTTCAATTAATTAACAAGAAACCTAAATGGATCCTTGTCCACAACTAACTCAATTGACAAATACTCCCTCCGTCTCAAAATGAGATCCCCATTGACTATTTTACGCATATTAAGGTTTATCAATAACACACCCAAACATAAATTTCATCAATAGTTTTGTTCCTTGATAAATTTTTGTCATAAAATTCGATAATATAAAAAATCATAGAAATTAATTATGTCCAAGAGTGCCGTTAGTAACCCATAACATGTGTACGATAAGTCAAATGAGAGTCCCATTTTGGGACAGAGAGAGAGTAAATTATAAAACTGTTGGAATGAGAAAGCCAGTGAGGCAGAAGAGATGGTAGTGCATATACCATCCAAATAACAAATCCATTCTTAAATAGAAGATTTGATGTATGAAATCTGACGAGGGTTGATTGCCTTCGCATTGTCTTCTCCCTTGTGATCTCTGTTACAGAAACAAGCCTATTATTAACCTTTAGCAAAATAGTTAGTTTGATTATACAGATAATAGAGGATCTTGAAAATATATACAAACTAACATATGTGAATCAGCTCATGTTAACTTCAAATCTATCACGAATACGTGTAACTACATAATTAAAAAGAGATGAAAATTATCAATGAGTTATGCTCATGGTTCAAAGTATCGGCCGATACGCTTAGGTATCGGTCGGTGCCGAACCGCAACCTTTACACTAATCGCAAAATTAGGAATTATTCATGTAAAAGGTAATTTTCGACGAAATTTCGACAACTCAACATAATGTAGCGGTTTCGAACCAAATAAAAGGAAATCACGACGTAAAGGAGAAATCGCGGCATATCTATATAGCACCTAATTAAGTATAACTTTAAAAAATAAAAGTAAAAAATTTACTTAAATATATAATTAGTTGAGCTAAATTGTACTTCAATTATCATTAAATTGTACCTATATAGTACCTAGTTAAGTACAACTTGAAAAAATTGCACTTAAATATAGTCAGTTAAGTTAAATTGTATTTAAATATACAGAACATGTGTGCTCAATCATTTGAGCTAAGATAACATCAATATCAACTTTATTCAAATGTAAAGTAAAATTGGTTAAACATATCTGCGAGATATCTATTTTATCATTTGGACAATCTTATGTGCACTATATAGTGTTTTTTGTGAACTTAATTGATTCATCTTGTAATTCTTATTATTTAGAATTTCTTCATACTTTTTTTTTAGCTCATAACTAGCGAACAGTGCGTATCGCCCGAAACCGAAACCGAGTCAAAAGGTGACCTTCCGAAACATAGGCCACTACCGCGACTTTGAACCATTATACTATACTAGCAACTATTTGCATGAAATTTATTTTCTTTCTTTTAGGGAGAGGGATGGGGGATTAGGGATGCAAGGAGAGTGAGAAGATTAACCTTTTTCCCTAGTGATTTCCCTTTCTTCAAAATGAAATTGCACTTTCTGGAATCCTTAGACATAGGGTACGTGTTGTTTTCTATGTTCGTCTTAGACACGTATGATTTTGTCAATCCTTATGAAACATAAGAGAGATTGTCAATGGTTGTGCCTAAAAAACGAGAACAAACAAGCATTGCAATTGTTTTCCAATATAAATGTACACTAAATCTTCGTCTCTTCTAGACCAACTGAGCTCTTTGATTCCTTGTTGCTCTACGGTGGCTCTGAGACCATAGGTCGAAATATCTCTCCAGTTGTATTCAACAAAATGGTCACTCATCTTTGGTGCCTCAATCTTAAACATTCATAAGATAAACTTTTGGCAAGAGTTGGCATATGGATAAATCCCCATATTCAGCTGAAAGTAATTTACGCAAATCAAAAGTTAGGCATATTATGTGAAGAAAATGTTGTTGCTTAGGTTGTTTTCTTTTTCCTCTTCATTTTTAACGTGGTTTCGTTTTTCCCTTGATAGCTTGCATTTTGTTATTTAGGCTTTTTTCCTCTTAATGAGATTAGTTATAGTCTCTTTTCTTTCCCCCAAGTAAATTAACTACATATTCCTCAGTTAACATAAATGGAGATCGCTAGATGGATGAATCTTATTTTATTACTATTCAAAGCAAGGGAAAGTTTACCATTTAATGAATCGTGCTGGTCCATATGAGCCTCGTCCTCCCATGCCCTCCAACTATGGATCTGGTCAGATTATGACAAGGCAAACAGTAAATTTCTTTATTGCTTGTCTTTTATATCTGAAGACAACCACAGAAAAGCCATACTATTTTAAAACCATTTAAAAACAAAGAGCACATAATGTAAAACCTGGGACATTCATGTATATACTGGAGATTAAATAAACTTTGGGGATCTTACTTAATGGACCATTATTTTTATCTCCACTAACCATATAAAATGAAAAGGAAAACAATTCGCTCCATACAATGTTTAATGCCACTTTTGGCGACAGATACACATTGAAAACAATGCAGAATGCTTATTTAAAGTTCCTTGAATAGTCTCTACTGAATGCTACAAGGTATCCTTTTCCACTTCTTTTCTGGTGGTGTATGTTTTGCAGTTCATAAACTTGCAAGTCTTATATTGTCACCTTCTGTATCACTTCAATAAGAACTATTAACTATGCAGCAGGGGATCAAATTTTACAACAGATCACTCTGTTTAGCTGTCCTTAACTAATAAAACTATATACATCATAACTTTTTTATATATAGGTAATTTTGACCCCAAGTACAGGGTTTGGAACCAGTGAGCTTGAGCTTATTCTTCAAACCCATTTCTCTCACCCCTTGGGTTTATGATATACATCATATCTACCTCCAATAGCTTATGGACTTCATTCTAAAACTCAATATCATCAAAAAGGTTTATTCGTGTATCGAACCCACAGCTACCTGAGAATGGAACTATAAGATAAAACACGATGCTATGGATATTACTACAACGCAAGACATTTATACTTCCCTAAGACTATGGACGTCTTTCTTTAATACTCCTCAAGTCCTGCAAATAATGTCACATTTAAGGTCTATTTTTGTCCTAAGATTATAGTCATTCTATCAAAAGTCAAAAGGGACTTTTTTATTGGGCCAGCTGTAAGTACAAGTACATATGTTATGTTGGAGTATTTTAACGGTAATACTGGAAATTCTTCCTAAGCTACCTTCTTGGCTATTAATGACTTCTAAATTTCAATGAAAACACCAATTCTAACATTCTTTGCAGGAAAGAGGTAGTATAGTTTTTCTTTTGGAAAATAGGTCTTCCACCAATAAAAGATCCATATCATAATAAGCAAACATATTAAATAGGTGAGTATAACTACAATAAAGAGCTTAACCTTCACAATTGCCAGCAGCATTGTTAAACAGCTGTAAGATATATGTGTAATTGCCATAACAAAGATGAACCGGTGTAGTTGCTCAAGTCCTTCATATGATACAAATGGCTCATAATCCTATGCAATAAATTTAATTTTAAAATCGTCAACTGATCCAGACATGAGCAGAAAATTTCAGATGAAAAACTATCTGAGATAAATTAAAGAATGAAAGCGGTAAATAAGAGAAATGGCATGCCTTTTTGCAAGTATTATGATTTAGGGTATTCAACACTCTCCTAGATGAGTGAGGAAGCCATCAAAAGTTTACGCTTCTAGGAAGCATTATCCTCATTGTCCTCCTCAACTTCAGACCTGGTGCATGGAGCAAATGCATTATCGTAGAACTTTGACGGGATGCAAATATTGGATATAATGCTTGAGGTAGCTGTAAGGAGGAGAGATATGAACCCAAGCAGCATCAACTCTGTAGACAGAAAAATTATAATAACAAAAAAGAAATATAAACTTCAGAGAGTACACCTATTTTCAAATGGTTGTTTCAGAAACTGATCAAGTACCTTCTTTCATTTTCTCTACAGCTGCAAGCAAAGGCTTTCGATTAGTTTTCCGTAACCACTGAAATGACAAAAAAACATAAGATAATCAGCACAAGTATAAAACCCTTTGAACTATATATCATTATTATGGTACAATGGTGGAAAGAAAAACAACACGAGTAGAAGGTTGAAAAGTTGCTATAAGTTATTTAGCAAAAAAAAAAAGTTGCTATAAGTTGTTAAGATAACCTCTTATCAAAAGTAGACAACTAAAAGATTGGAAACAGCCTAAATTTACAGTTCATTCACAATAATGTACATGTTCAATGAGTGTATAAGTTTAGGGGAAAGTAAACAAATACTTGAAAACCTTAAAACTAATGATACTTCATGCCAAAATTAAATTCATTATAGTTAACTGATCTTTAACAGAGAACTATAGCCCTTGGTCTATTTGGAAAACACCTAAAAGCAAGTACTGCATTACAAATCCAATAACAAACAGAATTGATGTTAGAATCATATATATAATTTCACTAATGATTGAACAACAATCAAAAAGGAAATTAAAACAATAAAAGCCTCAAGATATACATAATTAAACTTACATTACTTAGGCGGTGAATGGACCGTTCCACAAACAAGGAAACAGCAACAAAGACAGTCAGCACAGAAGCAACAGACCATGTCGGTGTTTAGGCCAAAGATCTCTCTGTATTTTCATGTTCAGACATTCTGAATGAATTTTTGCCTACAAAAACCTGAACTTTCAATTCAATTTACTATGACCAGAATCCCTCTGGTCCTAGACACATTCATTTTCTCAAATCAAACAACATTACCCATGCACCATTGAAACTATTTTTTTACTCAATCTACATATATATTCCTAAAGTTTGATCTTTTATTTCCTTTCCTATTGGCTATATCAACCCTAAATTGGATTTGGAATTTGCATCGTCATTGGTTCAAAGTTGACTTTTAGGGAACAAATCGTTACCGAAAGAACAATGTAAGCCTTTCTCTTCAATAGTATCTCTATTTCTCTCTAATTGCTCAGTACCTCTTTGGCTCTTTCCCTAACTAGCTCTAAATCTTCACATTATGGGTTTCGCGTGCGATAAATTAGAAATACATAAACTGAAACTGAAACTGAAACTGAAACTGAAACTATCAATTGCATTCGCAGCGTATCTCTTTCAGATTTAAATACTGAAAGAAGCAAAATTAACCACACCTAAATCTTCACTAATTGCTCACCACAATTTCTCTCTCTCTCTCTCTCTCTCTCTATATATATATATATATATATATATAATATAATAACTTGTTTCTCCCTATAGGTGGCAAACGGGGCCGGGTGGGCCGTATGGCCGTGGTAAAAAAAGCGAAAAGGTCAGGATTTTTACTGACCAAAAAAAAATAAGTCCATGCTTGCATGAGATTTCACCGAATCAGTCGGTAGAGAAGGTGATTATCTGCTATTTTTGACACTTTTTGAGCCATGAAGCCCATGACAGTGGGACTTCAATAAACAGCCAAAAGCCTTAGGATTTTTTTGTAGGCCAAAAAATACTACTAAAATCCATTTTTTTGTGGGCGAGTCGGTAGGTCATTCATGAACTTTGGGCCTGTTGCGAGTCTATTCTCCCTCTTCTAAATTTACGTATAAAAGCTCTAAAATCCAAAAGGAATGTAACTAGGTTTATGAGCAGCTTCGAGATCGAGTTTATTTAATTGAGAGAGCGATAATAGATCAAACCAAACTCCGATCGGAGACTTTTTGTCTTGTTGGACTCGACAGACGGTATGTGACGACCCCAAAATAGGTCCATTCCATCCAACCCATTTCGAAGTCGCCAAATCGTAGTGCAGTAAACAACTACAACTTTATTATCACAACAATAAAATCGTGAGTTTAAATACAAATATTATCTTCTGTATAATATTTATACTCAAATAAATCCTCATCATATTTATTGATACATTATTTTACAATAATGGTGAGGACTACTAAACAACTCTCTCAGAACCTTCATTCCATACCCCGACTAGTACTTCGCTACATTCTCGCCTCCCGAGAAGAAAAATGGAACAACAAGGAAAAGGTGAATCAATCTAAATAGCAAAGAAGAATGTTATGACTAAGATAATATACAACAAATTATCGTTAGTCTCCAACAGGAAAAAATCGATAGAATACGATAGGCAACAAGTTTGGATCAATATTCGCAATGAAATAATAATTCATAGAAGAGTTACGTAGAGAATGAAATCTACTATAATCTATGAATTCAATAAATTCATCATCAATATTTTATCCCGTAACATCAATCAATATTTATCTCGAATCAAATATTCATCTTTGACTATAGCCAAAGATATTCATCAACCGGTCGTATTTCATCTCAACACATGTTCATCTTTGCACTAAAGGCCAAAGATATTCATCATCGGTCGTGTTAATTTTAAACACATTCATCTTTCAGACTACAGCCAAAGATATTCTTCAGAAATCATTCATCTTTGCATTACAAAAGCCAAAGATATTCTTCAGAAATCATTCATCTTTGCACTATGTGCCAAAGATATTCAATAATATCATCATTTAAGACCGAGGATGATGAAAAATATTTTAAAGAACGAATCCGGTGAAACAAAATGACAAGGATTAAGGATTCATACTTGGTTTTATCCACGTCCAAAAATACCTCAAAAATAATCATAGTGGTGTAAAATTCAAGAATGACCAAAACATGGATACAATCGAAAGCTAGTATCCGAATAGATATTTTAGACGAAAAGAAAATTTTCATTTTTTCGATTGAATAGTCTGCCGTGATTCGTGAATAGTCCAGGTATCGTGAATAGTCTTGAGTATCACGTGAATAGTAATCTGACACCAAAAGATAGAAATTCCACAAAAAACATCTTCACGCTTACGTAATAGTACTCGTGAATAAGAACTCGTGAATAGTAACTTCATGAATAGTAACTCGTGAATAGTAACTCATGAATAGTAACTCGACATGAAAAAGTTCCAAATTTGATAAAACTTGGATCAACATTTCAAAGATAATGATATTGAAGAAATAATATCATTCTGCGAAAAAATAATATCCCTTACCTCAAAGAATCAAGATTTCGGAAGGAAAGGCTCAAGTGATCTTTGAATGAAACTCAGATCTTAACAAAGAACTCTCAAAGTATCTAAATACTCACAAAATACGCTCAATAATATAGAGAGAAAGAAAGAAAACTTTGTTTACGGTGTGATTTTCAATTCTAACTTAGCCCTCTATTTATAGGAAAATGTTAATTACCAAAGCGGACTTGACACCGCCACCGATGGCTTTACTCGCTACTATTGCCACCCACCACATTTGAAATAAAATTCAGCACATTTTTTTCACTAACCATAAGTGGGGCCCACTCAATTCTAGAATTTTCCACCAAAATCAATTATAAACCTAATTTAGAATCCGAGCACCTCTTAAAATTTACAACAAATCATTCGTGCATTTTAACGGTTCAAAATTTGTGGACATATACTCAACTTATGTATGTATAACATATCCAAAAATTACAACGATCCAACGGTCGGATTAAAAATTATAACCCCCGCAATATATCTCAAAACCCCTGATTTGATTTTTAACACCTCCAATCCGATAAAATACTGATAAAACACCTCAACATTAATTCCTTCATTAATAACCACATAAATAAATCCATCATTTATATTCATATAAAATAAATATTTCCTTATCATATGAATCAATAATTAATTATTCACAAATGATATTACAGAATCACATTTATAACAACCAGGCTGTTCCCAGGAAAGAGGGGGCTTTCCAATAAGGATCTCTCCCATCTGGCCGCAATTAAGTGACCAAACTCTCCTTAGGCGTAACTTTCTAGACATTGCCAATAATGTTATCTAATAATATTATTCAAATAATATGAATTATTGATCCGATAATGGGAAATCATGCGTAAATGACAATTATTGAACAACAATAATATAAAATATCAACGCAAAGAATTATTGAATCAATAAAATAAAATATTGAGCAAGAACTAATGTGAAAATTATTGATAGTGCCATCTTACGTAAGGATCAATAATTCAACAAACCGCATGCAAATCTGGTGTCTTCTTGTAAAACCATGCGTAGACATCGTATTTTAACCCAGGGTATTCCAACAGTCTTAATCGGTAATAACTACGCCAGATTATTTATAACCAACTTATATTTATCGTTTTCTTCATCCAATCGCTTTTCAGTTATGGGGCCCACACATGGGTCGCTACTGTCAAATGCATTTAATATTCCTGACAAGATAATAATATTCCACGACCAAACGAATATTCCCGACAACAATGAATATTTTATAACCACTTGCTTATTTTGAAATATTTGCGTATTTAACCCTTAACTATCCACATTAATCAAATCAACCCTTACTATTTCAAAATAATAAATAAAGGAAATTCCTTTTATTTAAAAAATTTCTGGTCTTACAACCTCCCTCCTATGAAATTTCGTCCTCGAAATCGACGTGACGCACTGTGTTTCAAAAGGTAAAGATACCTCGCTTTCATTTTCGTTTCCAACTCCTGTGTCATTTCCTCGATAGCATGGTTTCTCCACAAAACTTTAACTTATGGTATAACCCCTCAAGACATAAAGTCGTGTTCTTTCCTCTACAAAATCTTGTGGTACCTCTCCTCGACGTTAAGTCTTCTATTATCTCGTCCGGTTCTATCTCAATGACGTGTTTTGGGTCGTCCACATATTTACGTAACATCGACACGTGAAAAAGCGTTATGAACACGCGTCATACTTGGTGGTAAAAGCTGAGTCTATGAGCCACAGTTCCTATTCGATCGAGAATTTCAAATGGATTAATAAATCGAAGGTTTGAGCTTTCCTCACCTCACCGATTCTCGCTTTTAAAAATAACTTCTTCGCACCTCCTTCTTCAAATTCATCAACTCGGTGTGTAGCTTGAGCGACTTTTTAACTTTATCGATTAAAGTCGATTATACTCGTATATCATCACGTGGGTACCTAGAGTTTTCATCTCCATCTCTATTATTTGTATATTATACTGAAATGAGTCTTTGACAATATTGTACTCGTACTTGTATCACGATCTTCTACTCAACACGTCAAATTACCACGCTCGCTTTTCCGGGATGGCATGGTCGGAAACATATCTTTGAAATGAGTCTCTCTTGAGTTCTTCAAGCTCTTCCACATTCCTCGCTCCATTTGAATTTTGTATCTCTATGAGTACCATTCGTTAATGGAATAGCGATTCGAGAATATCCTTCAACGAATCTCCGATAATAACCAACTAAGCCTAGAAAGCTACGTATTTCGATTCTTGACTTAGGTTGCTCTCAATCGTGACTCATATCCCAATCTTGGATAAAGACGTCACAATGACACACTATCGATTTACTATCATATCGAATATGGCGTCCCTATAGAGAGTCGGCTTAGGTGAATTCCACAAAGGAAGTCACAAGATAAAGGCTCAGTGCAAAATTTATAGTTGAATTTTAACTCGAAGTTCAATAGAGCCATTCTATATGAGATTTTAGAAATGAGTTTTGTCTCTGGGTTCAAAGTCGATACAAAATTTAATATCGGGCTTTGGGAGTAAGCAAGAAATTCTTGAGGAAAATACGTCGGGAAAAATCAATAACAACAAGAATATTATTCAAATCGGCGTGTCTTTATTCAAATCCATAACATGGACTAAGAAAACTTGACATCCGTAATAAACGAATGACTTCATGGCTTGATATGAAAATGTTTGATTACAATGGTTTGATTGCTTGAGTTCGAATACTAACAGTTGCTTAGGAATATGAAAACTAACAACCTTACAAAAGCAATCAATTTTGGCGTGATGAGTAGTTAACCAATCAATCCCCAAAAGCAAGTATCTTTAAAGAGATAAGGTCAAGGTAAAGGTAATGGTGCCAACTTCAATCAAACAAGATTTTTTTAAACAACGGATGTAATGAAAGTTTCTCCTAACGGAGTCTCCATAAATAGGTCAAAGTCTAATTTCTCCGTAGTCAAGTTCAAACGTTGAAGCGTAAAGCAAAGAGAGATAAAAGAATGGGTAGAATCCCAGATTCTAGTAAGGTATAAACTTCGCAAAGAATTTATAATTAACTAACCCGTCTAAACCGTTCGGGTTCCTCGATTTTATTGGCCACGACAAAGCGCTCTTCCAGAATCGTTGACTTTGACTTTTACAGGACATCCTTTCGAGTCACCGCCCATTGACTAGGTTTCGATATCGTCTGATCTCGGCGATATGTCCTTCTTTTCCATAATTATAGCATACCTTAAACTGTTGTCAGGCGGTTTGAATGATATATGTCCTCTTTCCGCATTTGTAACATCTGACCGGTGGTCGTTCTCCTCCTTAAAACTAGTTTCTTCTTGCCGACGTCTTCACATGGTCGTTGTTGAATCTCCTCTTTTAAAATCTCCTCCCAACTCGCTTTCTTATTTTCATGGCCACGATTACCACCAGAGTGGTTACCACCTTTGTCCGTATTCTTCTTTCTCCACCTTGGTTATCGTTATTCGATGACTACTATCTTTGGTATGATCTGGTTATGGTCCCTCGGTTGAACGTCTTTCGTTATCTCGCTTCTAACAATCGAGCCCTCGCTTACAACATCTGAATAGAGAGAAAATTTATGAGAAATGAGATATCGACGTACGCTGGGTTTCAAACCTCTAAGAAACATCCGCGTATATCGTTCCTCATTCTCCACCAAATGAGGTGCAAAACTGGATAACTCTATGAACTTCGCCTCGTCTTGGGACACCGCCATGTTATTATTCTGCTCCAATCTAATAAACTCCACTTCCTTCATATGTGAATACTTTCGGGGAAGTACTTGTCATTGAAGCGCTTCAAACGTCTCCCATGACATGTTGAGTGCAATTTGAATGGGTACGCTTCACGCTGATTCCCACCAAGAATGTCTGCTCGCCGCGGAACATAAAAGTAGCGAATGGAACTTTCGTTCCTTCGTAAATCAAGACATCGAATATCTTGGTAATTTGCTTGACCCATTTTCCGCATGGTGATCGGATCCGGCTTTCCTGCACTCGGTGGTCCCACTCTTTGAAGCTAACATTTTGTGACCACCGTGAATCGCTATCATCTCCTCTCGTATTTTGAACACGAGTCTCCTCAAATGCGATTTTGCATGAGAATGCAAAAAACTTCTAAACATCCTCGTTCATCATCACGCTTCAATGATGGTGTTGTTCGCGGGAGGTACATTACCCGACTGTTGCCGCGTTCTCCTCGTTGTTAAATACATTACATCTCCACGGTCTCATTTACACCACTATTAATATTCTCGATCGACATTCTCGAATCATTGTCATAAAACAAGGGTTAATTAAGAAATCAATCACATAATATCCTATATCTCGACAACTAACAAATAAGCTTAGGTAGGACACACTAGCAAATGATTTACCTGTCTCTCCCTCCTAGTTCTATTCCCGATCTCCATGGAGATCGTATCCCTAAGCTCGATACCACCATGTGGCGACCCCAAAATAGGTCCATTCCATCCAACCCATTCGAGTCGCCAAATACATGGTGCAGAAACAACTACAACTTTATTATCACAACAATAAAAGCGTGAGTTTAAATACAAATATTATCTTACAGACAATATTTATACTCAAATAAATCCTCATCACATTTATTGATACATTATTTTACAATAATGGTGAGGACTACTAAACAACTCTCTCTAGAACCTTCATTCCATACCCCACTAAGTACCATTTACATTCTCGCCTCCACGAGAAGAAAAATGGAACAACAAGGAAAAGGGTGAGCTCAACTAGCCCGGTAGAAGAATGTTATGACTAAGATAATATACAACAAATTATCGTTAGTCTCCAACAGAAAAAATCGATAGAATACAATAGACAACAAGTTTCGGATCAATATTCGCGGTGAAATAATAATTCATAGAAGAGTTACGTAGAGAATGAAATCTACTATAATCTATGAATTGACATGATCCATCATCGATATTTTATCCTGTAACATCAATCAATATTCATCTCAAATCAAATATTCATCTTTTGTCACTACGGGCCAAAGATATTCATCAATCGGTCATGTTCATCTCAACACTGTTCATCTTTGCGCACTAAAGGCCAAAGATATTCATCATCGGTCGTGTTCATTTAAACACTGTTTCATCTTTGCACTATAAAGCCAAAGATATTCTTCGGAGAAATCATTCATTTTGCACTACACTGCCAAAGATATTCTTGAGAAATCATTCATCTGCACTGGGCCAAAGATATTCAATAATATCATCATTTAAAGATCGAGGATGATGAAAATATTTTTAAAGAACGAATCCAAATTGAAACAAAATGACAAGGATTAAGGATTCATACTTGGTTTTATCCACGACCAAAAATACCTCAAAATAATCATAGTGGTGTAAAATTCAAGAATGACCCAAAACATGGATACAATCAAAGCTAGTATCGAATAGATATTTTAGACGAAAGAAAAATTTCATTTTTCTATTGAATAGTCTTGAGTATTCGTGAATAGTGTCAGATATCGTGAATAGTCAGAGTAATATCGTGAATAGTAACTCAGAACACCAAAAGATGAAATTCCACAAAAACATCTTCACGCTTCATGAATAGTACTCGTGAATAGTAATCGTGAATAGTAACTTCATGAATAGTAACTTCGTGAATAGTAACTCATGAATAAGTAACTGGAGCATGAAAAAAGTTCCAAATTTGATAAAACTTGGATCAACATTTCAAAGATAATGATATTGAAGAAATAATATCATTCTGAAAAAAATAATATCCCTTACCTCAAAGAATCGATCTTGCGGAAGGAAAGGTCGGAAGTGATCTTGAATGATAAACTTATCTTGAGCAGCAACTCTCAAAGTATCTAAATACTCACAAAATAAATTTCGATAATATAGAGAGAGAAAGAAAAACTTTGTTTACGGTGTGATTTTCAATTCTAACAGCCTCTATTTATAGGAAAATGTTAGCCGTAGAAAGCAGGACTTGACTTGCCACCGATGGCTTTACTCGCTACTATTGCCACCCACCACATTTGAAATAAAATTCAGCACATTTTTTCACCAACCATAAGTGGGGCCCACTCAATTCTAGAATTTTCCACCAAAATCAATTATAAACCTAATTTTTGAATCCGACACCTCTTAAAATTCACAACAAATCATTCGTGCATTTTAACGGTTCAAAATTTGTGGACATATACTCAACTTATGTATGTATAACATATCCAAAATTACAACGATCCAGCGGTTGGATTAAAAATTATAACCCCATGATATATCTCAAAACCTCGATTTGATTTTAACACCTCAATCCAGATAAAATCTTGATAAAACACCTCAACATTAATTCCTTCATTAATAACCACATAAATAAATCCATCATTTATATTCATATAAAATAAATATTTCTTATCATATGAATCAATAATTAATTATTCACAAATGATATTACGAATCACATTTACGACAACCAAATGTTCCCGTGGGAAGAGGGGCTTTCCATAAGGATCTCTCACTTCTGGTGGCCTTGATTAGGTGACCAAACCTCTCCTTGAAGCAGAACTTTACAGACATTGCCAATAATGTTATCTAATAATATTATTCAAATAATATGAATTATTGATCCGATAATGGAAAATGTGCATGTGCGATGACAATTATTGAACAAGTGATAATATAAAATATCAACCTTGACAATTATTGAATCGATAAAATAAAATATTGAGCGAACTCTTGTGAAAATTATTGAGTAGTGCCATCTTACGTAAGGATCAATAATTCAACAATATCGTGCGATATCTGGTGTCTTCTTGTCTGACCAGCGCGTATTCTTGTATTTTAACCATCGGTATTATTCAGCGATCTTACTTTGGTAACAACTTCACGCAGATTATTTATAACCAACTTATATTTATCGTTTTCTTCATCCAATCGCTTTCCAGTTATGGGGCCCTTCACACATGGGCTACCAGTCGTACGAATATTCTCGACGATCACGAATATTCCGACGACCAAACGAATATTCTAAAACAACAATGAATATTTTATAACCAACTGCTTTATTTTGAAATATTTAACGTATTTAACCCTTAATTATCCACATTAATCAAATCAACCCTACTTATTTCAAAATAATAAATAAAGGAAATTCCTTTTTATTTAAAAAAATTTTGGGGTCTTCAACACTTGATTCATGATTTCTAAATCTGAGAGGTTGGCCTACTCCAAACAGTAATCAATCCGTTTTGAGGATTTGACTAATTTTTAAAGTTAATTAAGATTTTTTTAAACTAAAAATTAATTTAATTTTTGACAATATAGTTATAAAGTACTATTGTAAAATTCTAACTTTTTGAATAAAGATGAATTTTCTATAAATATTATTTTTGAATATTATGGAGTGAAATTGATATAATGTTATAATTGTGGGTAATATTTATAAATTTTGCATAGTATCACAAGTTGTTATATTATATCGATTGGTCCGGAAAATATTCGTTTTAGCGAGGGAATATTAAATAAATGGCGCAATCATTGGTGGACCCACAATGTAATTATTATCGGATTGAAAAAGCAGCGAAAATAATTATGAAGTTAACTACTTCAGAAAACGAAGTTACATCTGGCTGATTTGCTTTGTGTAGTAAAATACTAAAGAATGATGTCTGGCGTGAAGAAGATTAATGATGATTATCGTGAGAAGTCATTCAGTTTTGTTCAATTATTGTTATAGTAATTGTTGCGTAGTATATCACGTTATTTGATTCAATTATTGTCGATATTTATTATATTGTTAAAATCAATAAGTGAGGCGAAAAAATTATTAATATTATTATTTGCAATATTAACGATATCTGTAAGTTACATCGAGGAGAGGTTTGGTCACCTAATTCAACTTGATAGGAGAAATCCTTATTGGAAAACCCCCTCTTTCCGGGAACGACCTGGTCGATTAATATTGTGAATTATAATAAAGATGATAAATGTTGTTAAAATTATTAAGGTAATTTTTATGAAGTTTTGCTTATTTTATGGATTCATATTTACCCATTTTTTAAAATAATTGGTAGAAAATTATTTAAAGGTGGGGCCAACATATGGGGCCCATATGTGTTGAAAAAATGATTTTAGAAATGGAAGAGTATACGTATGGAGGCATATGTATGTATTGAGTATATGGTGGGAGAAAATGATATGTGAAAGTGATAGGTGTGTGATGTGTTGAGTGAAAAATGGTGAAAAAGTGGTAGTGTGATAGTGATGTGTAAGAGTGTAGTGAATTTGATTATTGGGTGGGTGGAGGATTAATGTTGGTTACGGGGGAGAAAAATTAAGTGGTGTATATATAATATTTATATATATAAGTTGAAAACATGTGTTTATATATATGTATTATATTTTAATTTTTTGTTGTAATATTATTGGTTAGTTGATTGAATTTTTGCATTGGTGATATCAAAATCTTGATACGTATATTTGTAAAATTATTTCATCCATGAACAGTGCTATTCCATTCTCCTATAAATAGAAGCTCATTCCTTCATTATTTCTTACGAATTCATTGAAACTCTAGAGAGAGAAAATTATAGAGAGAAAGAAGAAAAGTTTTCTCGCTACTTAACTACTCTTATATTCGGTTTTTTTACGGTAAGGGTGTTATTCTTTCTTATTAATGAAGAGAACTCATTGTTATTCCATTTTTGTTATTACGTTAGAATAACTTTGTATCTGTGATCTACCATATACTTGGTGACATTCTTTCTATTAAAATCTTTATTATTACATTTGGAATATCACATACTACATGCGTTTCTTTTGGGACTGGTTAAATCTTTATCATTATTTTGTTGGAATATCTTGTTTGTGCATTTTACGTCGAACTGATTAAAATCCTTATAGTATTACATTGGAATAACTTGTCTCATCAATCTGCATACATGGTGATTTTGTTGTTATTCCATTCTTCATTATTACATTTGGAAAATCACTCGGTCTTGAATTTACTTTGACACAGTTCAGATTATTTAGTATACATTGGAATAACGCATATCATCACGCAATCTGGCATGCATGATGATTTCTTTTGTTATTCCATTCTTTATTATACTCAGTTGGTTAAAGTTTTTTCTATACTCCATGAAATTAGTGGTGTAAGACCCCAAATTATTAATAAATAAAATTTATTTTCCTCTATTTATTATTTTGAAATAGTAAGGTTAATTTGATTAATGTGGATAGTTATGGGTAATATAAGCAAATATTTGAATAAGTGGTTATAAAATATTCATTATTATTTTAGAATATTAGTTTGGTCGTGAAATATTAAATCTTGTCGGGGAATATTAAATACGTGGTAGTGATCTTTTTATTATGCCCCCATGAAGCGATTGGATGAAAAGCGACAAATATAAGTTGTTTATAAATAGCGGCGTAGTTATTAATTAATCTATTGTTGGAATATAGATGGTTAAAAACACCTTGTCGCGTTGTTGAGCAGATGGCACCACGATTGCACCAATTATTTATTCTTACGTGAGAAGGCCTTACTCGATAATTATTACGATAATTCTTTATTCAATTATTTTATTTTATTGATTGATAATTGTTGCATTGATATTTTATATTCTTGTTGTTTCAATAAATTGTCATTACGGTATTTTCCATTATCGAACAATAATTCATATTATCCGAATAATATTATTGGATAACATTATAAGACCCCGATTTTTTTTAAATAAAAGGAATTTCCTTTATTTATTATTTTGAAATAGTAAGGGTTGATTTGATTAATG